>WMED01007487.1:0-17604 GCA_019650415.1 Pipa parva
GCCTCACCCAGACTCTACCTCCAGTGGCCCCCGGGTAAATTGAGTTTGAGACCCCTGCCCCAAAACATTGTTTTTGCATTTTGCACCAGTGAATGGTGTGGATCCCCTTGGATAGCCCTGAGCAGTCTACTTTCTTTGTTCTATGTAGTTTTAATCCACTATAAATTAGGAAAAGTTAAACATTCAAGAATTTAATTTTATTTTTATTGCAACACTTTAATTTTCATGTAACGTGTTAATGTTTAATTTTGTCTCTTTTAAACACTTCTCTGAAACATTCCAGATCATAAAATATATTGTCCGCATGTCTACTGTAATGCAGGATATGTGGACTAAACACTGGGCTCTGATCAGGAAACTTTCTACACTATGTACATAAAAATGTTTGCTTAGGATGGTGCCATATGTGCCTCATTATTATGACTGGCACAAGCAAATTTGAATTTCACAGCAGTAGACATATTTTGTCAGGGATGTTCAACTCAGAGACCATACTCTATACTAAACTGAGAAAAAGATATTTAGGGGGTTATTCATTAAGTCCGAATTGTTGTGTATAGGTGCGAATTCGCCAGATAAAGACAGTCGCAATAGGCTGCTACTGTCGCAGTTGCGTCTTTATAATGAGAATATTGTCAGAGTTGCGACTTTGTTATGGGAAAATTGTCGCAACTTTACAATGGGGAAATTGTAGCAGATTTTCTATGGGAATCCACCGTTTGCGATTTCGACAGTCAAATTCGCACCTTAGTGAATAACCCCCTTAATGTTAACTTTTCTGGCTTTGTAATAGACCTGGTAACTAAGAAAAAAAACAGTAAATATGGTATGTTTAAATAAAAAATAATTAGAATTCTGTAGGTCGATATGTAGGCAAAACGGATTAAAAAAAAATTGTTTTATTGACATAAAAAGATTTACCATGTTTAATGATTGATGAATATGGCTCGAATTAGATAGTTTCAAAAATTAAAGAATAATTGGAATTATTGTGAGAAACAAAAAAATGGAAAGTGAATTTGGTGGTAAAATGGGAGAAAATAAATAGAGAAACTTTAAACCAAATGATTTTTGCCCTTGATAAAAATCCACTAATCATTATAAGGGTCCTCTACCACTTATAAGATCAAGAGCAGGTAAGGATTTTTTGACCCTCCATCAAAACCTTTCCCATTTCTATTATGAAACATCTATAGCATTTGAGGAAACTGCAAAAGGTCAATGAACCATTTATTAATAATAAACATATGTGTGCATAACATCTGTATAGTCTATAAAAATAAATTAGCATTCTCATTTAAAATGTGTTTAATGTTTAACCATTGTGAATTTCATGCTAGAGAGATGAAGTATCAAGGCTTCATAGAAATACCAAGTACCTGCATGATGACCTGGTTTGCACTTAGTATATAAAATGTTGTTGTTTTTTTCTCTGAAATTTTATAAACAATCTTTCCCATTGCATGCTTTTCTTGACCTATATCTTGCGAATCACAACAGAATCTTTATTATAAGAAATGCAGAGGATTTTGCAGTCAGCTTGAATGTTTCACAAGTCTTGTCATCTCTACAGATCAATGCTCTTCTAAATCCCTTTTTCCTTTTTTTTCAGTTCCTGAGCCTATGTGCTTGTAAATATAAAACCCTACAGTTTATGCTCTGTGTAATAAAATATGGTTGCTTGTTTGAATTGCCTTTCCTGATTTTTTTATTTGAACTACTGGCATCCACACTTTCCCCATATAAATAATACTTATATGGGGTATATTTACTACCATTATTCAGGTGCCTTAAAAGGCAAAACATATCAATGTGCATCCATAACCATTCTAACCAATCAAATAAATATTAGGCACACCAGCCATTTGCCACAAGTAATTTCAGTGCTAAGTCTAATAAACCACAAGCAGTCACTAAAACACTGGAAGAGATACAAGTTGTCCAATACAAAAACTCAACATATCAACCCTCCTATACTACCAGCCCTCAACAAATGGAATGTTACTTTATGGAGAATCAGCTTTATTCTAGGTTGAATTTAAGTTTTTGAAGGTTTTCAAAGCATGATATGCATGACAGGTTGAGGACACCTTTGGGTTGCTTTTCAGAAACTTATCTAGGACCTAGCAGAAATGTATTTAGAATCCAAGTAAATGCATCAGTTATCTATCAGAACTGCAGAGATAACTAAACAGATCCAATGGAATGGCTGCTCTCCCAGTAAGCAGATGGAGATGGATAAAGAGATAAGGCTGGCAAAGGTAAAACCTGCACAACGTTGTTTATATTCCCCATTAAATCCTAAAATCCATGTATAACATGCCAGAATTACTTTAATAAACTCTAACTAAAAAAAGAAACATATATTTTTTTTATCTAGCACTCTGATTACCCCGTGTAGCTTCTGGGTAAACTGTGTTAAAGACAGGTGTTCGCAGAAGGGATTCCTACACTCTAATCATTGTTTTTAAAATGTTCTATTTATATTTTAGCATATTCTCTAGGCCTCATATTGTTTCACAGTTGTGTAAGATTTTGCTGTGATAGCAAGGAAGCAGTCAAACATTTTCCCAAGGTGTTTTTATAAAATGTTTCCATTCAGATAAATGGAATGAGATGAGAGATATTTTAACCATTGTTCATTTGTTTTTTTAGTTGGGAAATCAAGAATTACACTATAAGATATAATAGCAAAGGATTTGGCTCTACATGTATGGGGAATGGAATTTTATGATATAGATTTAAACCATGACCTGGTAACACAACAATGGAATACAGAATTGCAATGTAAAGTTGTAATACTAGATCATAACACATGATTAATTGGCATAAGATAAAATCTATCAAAAATATTATTAGATATAGTCTGACTAGGTCTGTTTTGTAAACAATATCAGATGGTAGCATGCAATATATTTCTAACTATCTTACTGGGGAAAATGACAAATTAAAACAATATATTACAAGCATATGAACAATAAATTTAGCACCAAAACAGAAACTGCTCTATACTCTCTATATATTCTATTTAGGGCTAGAGTGACTAGACAAGGCTCATTTAGGGCTAGAGTGACTAGACAAGACCTGTTTAGGGCTAGAGTAACCAGACAAGGCCCATTTAGGGCTAGAGTGACTAGACAAGACCTGTTTAGGGCTAGAGTAACCAGACAAGGCCCATTTAGGGCTGGAGTGACCAGACAAGACCTGTTCAGGGCTAGAGTGACTAGAAAAGGCCTGTTTAGGGCTAGAGTGACTAGACAAGGCCCATTTAGTTAGAATAGATGTGAATTCTGAGCTATGTGTGACTATTCAGCCGTTAGCCAATCAGGTCCTATATATCTATTAACTAGAATACCACGACTTGGAAATTTAACTAAAGAAGTAAATGTAGCTCCAGGCTGGAGCCACACCAGTTTTTTAAATTCTTGTAAGAATTTATGTAAAGCACAGATGTACTGTCACACTTGCATGATATGCTGCAAGTAAAATACAAAGGCACTGCAGGTGGCAATTTATCATGTCATGCAATGTGGCCTTATGCCCAAGTTAAATTTTTTTAATAATTCAGCCACAGGCTATGAGGTTTAACCTTTCTGTTACAAAGATAGTTGAGTGTTATCTAGTCTTTTTCTGAATTAAAGAAAACATTTTTTTACTATATGAAACAATATAAATTATTTAAAGGCATAAACAAACTATTTTTAAATGATAATATCCTGGTAAGTTTTGCAGCCACCAAGCCACCACAGATCTTTGGTGATATTCAGGAACACAATATTTTAAAGCAATGATACAATTTGCCCTCAGATTGCCTTATACTGTGGCATTTCCTTTAAATTGGGGGTGGGTGGGAGGATTAATGAGTATGAAAGTTAGAAGTCCACAACAATCCAAAACTGAGAGAGTGAAATGAATTACTAATGCCGCTCATCAGTGCCCACATTTTGTCTTCTTACCTGGTTAAATATTAAAAAAAGGGTTTGAAGCCTTATTGTTAGAGACAATAAAGATATTTTTGGAAATAGATTGTGGGGGTTAATGCTTAATAGGGTGAGATGGTGTAGATTCAGGCAATATGGCATTGGTGACTGTCAGCACATTTTATTGATAATAAGCAAGTAATGGAAATGTTCTCATACTAATCTTGATAGTTTAGATGTAGAAGGTGCTATATTTATGCAACAAACAAATAACAGCTCTATAGTATTACCCACTCTGGTTTAGAGGGGGTTCCCTACACTTGCTGCTGCAGCCCTAACTGGAATGTGGATGTAAACTACCCCTTGGATCTACCCCTCTTTTACTCCTTTTGGGACTTTGGGCTGTCCTCTGCCTAGTCTATCTCTTGCATGGTCTGTTGTGCCATCCAATAAAGTTATTTCCCACTGGAATCAGGCCTTTTGGATCATCTCTGCTCTCTATGTACTGCTGATCTGAGGAACTTTTTCCTCCTGGGAAAAGACTAGCAGCTTGGTTATAGAATACCTTGTGAACAGCCCTCTTATTGGCTAAATGATCTCTGGTGACATGGGGAATAACCTACAATACTCAAAACAGTACTTGGAAGACAGGCCTGTATCACTGACCTCCTACAATAATAATGCTATGGCAAGTAATTTATGCAGAATTCTGAAATGTTTAATTTAATGTTATGCTGATGTTGCCTACATATATAAAAAGGTTGATGTCCATAAGCCCATTTAATTAGACCTAACGGAGACATGATTTTACACGTGGTTTAGAGTATAAAAAGTAATCTCTAGGAACTAATTAAAAAAAAATTAATCATTTTCAATTAAAAAAAAAAAAAATATATATATATATATATATATATTTCTTTTCTCATCAACCCCCATCTCACTCTCCACTTTGTACCTGACAGGAGCGCCTCTGCTTTGAGCTGGCTTCAGCATAACTGTCACTGTGCTGTCAGTCTGATTCAAAGGTGTTTCAAGTTCATATGCTGGCATGGAAGGTGCTAGGGGGAAAACAAACAGGAAAAGCACATTGATCTAAAACTGAAGCATATATTAATGAAACTACCACTGTGTGGCCTTTCACAACACAAGAACTAAAGACATTTTTCTGCATTAAATGAGAACCATCCACAAAGGTAAGTTCTTATAAACAGTAAGTCAATTCAGCCAAAGACAATCCTGGTTAGAAAATATCTGATGAGGAATTAGGAAAATGGGAAGTAGATGTAAACTGCAACATGTCGCCTGCAAAATCCGTAGACTGGGCAAATTTTGACGCAAATATGCACATTTCTACTGCAAAATTGCTTAAGTTGACATTTTAAAAAGGACAATAAAACAAAAAAAAAAATGAAAATGTCTCTAATGCATTTATAGTTACTATGGAGTATGGTCAATTTGTGCTTCCAAACAAATCTAAATTGCGTCTATGAAGTATCTTTATTTGCTATTTTGGCCATTTATTAAAAATTTGGCTTTCAGGCATACTTCCTGACAAATTGTATTAAAATAGGCAAAAGGAATAGATTTAGTGCTAAATGCTAAAAACAGTAGCACATTTTGAAAATACTCTCTCAAATCCATCTAGAAATAAAAAAAAATGTAAAAAAAAATATTGTCTCTTAAAATACCTGAGATCTTAGTTGTAAACTGGTTTGTAATTGGGGGACCAAACCCTTTGGCTGTGCTAGCTCTTATAGTGAAAGAGTATGTTGTTCCAGGATACAATCCAAAAAAAAGATAATGAGTTTCATTTCCTTGCTTTAAGACCCGGCCACTTTGATTGGACAAATCTATTTCTGGGTCGAATGAGCTGACTGCCTTGTAGGTGATCTGAAAAAGAATGAACAAGGAATGATAAAATGTCTTGAGACAGCAGAGTGAGATTGCATCTTTATCCAGTAAACCCTCCTGATGTATGCACTGTCAGACTTTTTATTATAAGATATCATATTCCTCTAGACTCTTCAAAAGCCGAATGCAATGAAGGAGCACAGGAACACAGCCAAATGGTTCTGAGTTATTGATTTTATGGATGCAGGGACTTGCACCCAAAAGGATTACCAATGTAAATGAAGAATCCAACCATTACCTAATATGTTTGAGTTGTTTACTTTTTAAGCATCCTGAACATCTATACCAGAAAATACCCCAAGTAGTATTAAAAAAAAAAAAACAAAAAAAAACATTAGAAAAACTTAACAGTATCTGAAGCGGTGTTTTTTTTTTGTAATTTCAGATGTCTGTGTGTAAACAATACTACACAAGCTTCTGAAATGGGAAAGTTTCAGTCTTATTCAAAAATAGAACAAATATATATAAATAAATGTTATTACCTTGGGGTACAGAGTTCACATCAGTTAAAATGAGAGCAGGTTTCAGTTCCTCTTTAATGTATATGGACTGAATTCATAATTACAGACAAAAGGAAGAATCAGAAAGTTTATTATAGGTCTAATAAAAGCAGCGTGGGGCGGCACCTTTCATTGCACTAATAATGCTGTGAGTACAAGTCGGATATTAAAACCGGTTTTATTTATACTGCCACCAAACTACTATTATTGCTGTCTGTTTGCATTTGCTCCTTTATAATTATTTTTAAACATTTTGTTGTATGATGCTTGTACGCTATTTTGACTACCAGTACACCTTTCTGTCAGGGGGTGATCTCCTGCTAATATACAGTATATAGGGAAAGCAATTAGCAAATAATAATGCTGGGCGCCAGGAATTCTTGTGAACATTATATGAAAGCAGTTTATTGATAACTGATTGCTCACTATTCACAGAATAGCAGTGAAACTGGACTAACTTTGTACAGGTACTTACAAATTGTATAGTTAAGGTAGTATAATTCTCACAGCAGAGCATTGGTTATTGCAGTCCTTGTCAGGTATTCTTTGGAAGAAATAAATAGCAGCATGTTCAGAGAAGGCCTAGCCCTGAAACTATCACTAATACCCTGACTGAGATGACTTGTAAAAGAACATCCCTGGAAGTACTAAACCCACTCCCTCCTGGATATGGAACTCAATACTGCCCAGATAGATATCCTAACACTCGCTCTCACTAACCTATAGTGAGCTAGTGAATGCATGTCACGTGATGACGTTCAGGCAAAATGTCATCTCGTTGCGTGTCAAGTGATGATGTTTGGGCGAGATGTCATCACGTACACATGTGACGTGATGACGTTCGGGCCCGACGTCACCATTCAGGATCCCTTATATAAAGGGACCTGTGCTCTCTTTCAGCTTCACAGCATATTCTTGACCCCAGTGAGAGCATCGTTCGACCCCCGAAGGGGTCGCGACCTACATGTTAAGAACTGCTGAGCTAGATTAATCCAGTCCCTTCTCTTTCCTCCCTGGAAGAGGAACTCACTTCCTCTTGCATTGCACTCTGGGAGCAATCTCATTTCCTTACTATACCATGCATAATATTGAAGCACTAGGTAACTAGTGACATCTCCTGGCTGGAGTGAGCAGCTGCAAGCTTTGCTATATAAAAAGACTGCAGACATTTCCAATATACACTCTTTATTTTGTAGTGTGCACACACCATATTTCATTTTTCAACTATTATTGCTATCAGCAGTCCTTTAAAAGATATATACTAGGTTGTACAGTATATACCTAACTACCCCCTACCCCAATAACAAGGTAAGTGATTATTCAAAACAGGAATTAAAAAAACTGAAAGGATATGTTACATGGATATACTCAATACAGTATACTGTATATATAATGTTTTGTAAAGTTTGCGTAAAATAGTAGTACTATATAGAAATGAATAAATAATAATAATAACAAAAAGTCAAGAACATATTGTGCTTTTTTATTTTTTAAGGTTTCCAGAAGTATGATCTCCAGTCCCATTGTCTGCATGTGGCAGAAGTAGTTCAGCAAGATTATTATCTGGAACTGCCGTTGTGTGGAATTGCCGGCCACTTATTTGAAAACAAGTCTAAATAACATGAAGCTCTTTTAAAGCAATCAGTATTGAACTAATGATGGCTATAATTTTCATCTAAACAATTATCCAAAAAAAAAAAAAATATCACGTAATATTTATCTCTCACAAGACAATGCAAATTGTAATTGAAATCTTCTTAATTGGAAACTGAGTTTTGAATGAACATCTGAATCTTATTATGTGAAAATGCAAAATAGGGTACGCTATGAATTTATTATTTAAAAAAAAACCTGAAATTAAATATGAATAAAAAATGTATTGATAAAAGGTGGATATAACATAAGATATATAAATATATACTATCCTAACTAGATAGATAGATAGATAGATAGATAGATAGATAGATAGATAGATAGATAGATAGATAGATAGAAGACATGGACTATATCTAAATATCTGTCAAAATCATATTATAGCAAAACTGATAAAAACAACCAACTATGGCAGGGGATCGGCAAACTTCCTTGAGGAGGGAACCATTTTGCTCCCTCCTCCAGTGGCGACAACTATTTTGTGAACCGCTGGAGAAGGGAGTAGCACACTATCCCGACCACATGACCTACTGACGGCCAATCAGAAGAGCTGTCGGCAGTCATGGGGGGGGGGAGGAGGTCTGGAGGTGCGCTCAAAGCCACAACAAGGTGGCTACAGAGCCGCACTTTGCCGACCCCTGAACTAGGGCGTGATTACAGTTAGATCACGTGACAAGGTTATGGAAATCTGAGTTCTGACAGGAAATTAGTCATTCCAGCCCTAGCTGGAATAAGAGAAGCATCTACAGATTGATGTATACTTGGGAGGAAACCATTCCCCTGGTTTCACCTACTGAAGACTCGTAAGTCATGATCAAGTAGAGGATACCCAATAAATGCTTAGCTATGTTTGGAGCTGTAGGGCTTAAACACTGTAATAATTGTAGTACTCCCACAGCAGGTAGTGAGGGACATCTCCACAGTATGTGGTGATCCTTCCCTCAGTTAGATACAATCAGGGGAATTCATCAAACCAATCAGAAGTTGTCATCATTCTTGCTTCCTTGAATGCCGACATCTGATTGGTTGCTATGGGCTAATAGACCTCTGTAAACAATTGCTCCTGTTGATGAATTTCCCTGAATTATATTTTTGGTGTTACTTGTCCTTTTATTGTGAGGAATTAGGGCTAGACAAAATGATAAATGTGACCAGAGTTCTTATATTCTCATAAAAGTGTGAAATCTTTCTTCAGTTACCTGTTGTATCACTTGTTTGACACATGATTGACAAGAAAAATGTTTTAGTGAAGGGTTATAGTTAAAGAATTTTAAAAAATCATCATACAAACCTTTGGAGCAATGTTTCATTTCATGTTATTTTATTCAATAGATATTGCTCTTTTTTGGATAAATGTATTTAAATTTCCAAATTGCACTCATTTAGGTCAAAGACATTTTTGCATGTATGAGAAGTGACAGTTTTATTTTTGACACAGAAGGAGAAAAGAGAGTAAAATTTTCTTTGTGTGATGTTGATCTTTAGACTTTCGATTTTCAGCATTACAATGCCCATGCTGTAGAAAAGGTGTAAAACAGGAACATTTCTTGTTGGGTCAAGTAACGGGGCTTAATTATGATTATTGCTTGACAGTGGAACCTGTCCATTTCTTTGTCAGGCTGCCTCAAATTTACTCAGGCGTGAGACCCTTGTGTGAGAGAAAAGAATTTCACAAAACTAGCAACATATAATTTGTAGACTTTGCATTTGAATAGATGGTAGCTTACCATCCAGGGTATATCCACAGGGAATATAGAAGAAAAATCTGCTGCCTGCTCTTTTAGTGATGCCACAATAAGGGTCACAGTAGATGCTCCTAAGATTGATGTCACCCCATGTTCTGTCCCATAGCATCTGTTCCCGGTGCCCACAAATCCAGGTAAGTGTCCACAGTTTTATCCAGGGGGCACAGAAGGGGACAATGCTGCAGGGGAGGGGCTCCAGTGCAGGATCTTCCCACAGAAGATTAGTTCTGCTGCTGTTTTAACTCATTATCCCATTAGACACATCCAGACCATGAACAAAGTGACCACTGGGTATTCGCCAAACTTTTCTATGATTATCTTACGGTTGTTGCCATTGTTTCCACTTTTAGGTACACAATTTATAAAAGTGGTGATAATTGTTTTTTTCCAGTTAGTGTCGCATTTGCTGCGGTCATTGTTTCCATCACAACCCCTACCAATTCCATTGTACCCTTAATATTATATGCTGATTTCAGTTTCATTAATACTTTTTGTATTTGACCCCCTTAATTAAAGTGGCCAGTGGCAAAATGGTAACGAGAACACGACTGTTCCGTATTGCAATGGGAACGATGGAAACGGTAAGTAATGAGTCTGTGGCACTGCTGTGCCATTGTAAAACTGCAAATATGGTAAATAAATACTTCCCATTAATATTGTTCCTATCACATACATTTCACTTTCCTTACCTTAACAATTTGTGTTTCTGCCATAGACTGCTTCAGTTATTTTCCCTTGCTGACAAAAGACGCTCTAAGTCCCTGGACAATATACTCAAATTTGCCTTATTATTCCTTGTTCATTACACTGGTGCATTAATGAAGAGTGAATGAAACAAATGCTGCAAACTTTTTATTCTGTATTCCAGGATGGCTATTGTCATGCCTTCAGCAAGATTTGATTCATGTTTTTTTATTATGCGTGTTTATTTGTTTATTTCATTGTTCTCTGTCCCATAGCGTTACATGCTAATGTCTCCCTCTAGTGGCCTTCCCATTCACATAACAAATAGTCTAATTTAAACAGACTAGGCACTTTGCTAAAGCTCCCTGTAAGCCACTGTACTTCCTCCCATGAACCAGGAAGTCAGCCCCCTGAGGAGCCATATTTGCTATGCGTAGTGAGCAGATAACAGGATCCACATCCATCAGCATCCATCTTGGCCCAAGGCAGCATCTCTTGTATGTAAATACATTATTAATAATCATCCAGCATTGCAGATCCCAATACTGTTGTGAATTTGTGTGTTTATCACTGCATTTATTTTATATAGTTAGTAAGCATTGTCAAAATGTTTGCCCCATCCACAGTTATTATGTTGCCTGCTGCATATTTACATATCTCTTATGTTGTGTATTATTGACATTGCACAGTATAATGTGTTTGCTCATATGTATATATTTCTGCAGTACAGTTTCTTGTGGTACTGTAGTGAAGTTTTATTATCTTTCTGTTCCCCAGTTTCACCCTACCCTATGCAATAAGATCTGAATTTGGGCCCCGCTCCTGGGTCAATGAATTGTCCTGGGAGGAGTTTATCTGCCTGTCAGATTTATGCCCACTACTCACATAAGAAGGACAGTACAGCCATACTGGTACACTTGTTCCATTATCTCTATATTAGACATTTTATTTAATATATTATTATCTAGTTTCCCTGCTACTAGCGCCTACATTCTTTGGATGCCATGGTCCAGTTGCCTGAGCATTCTCAGTAAAATCATTGTTACAGCTTATTTACCTAGTTATTTTAAACAATAAAAGAATATAATATCTTGCAACATGCACTGAGCACAGTATGTACTATTTGTACCCTTTAAACTCTTGATACACTTCAACGAGTGAAAGTTTCCCCAGGAAGGGGGTAAGTAGCAGAATAATAACTTTTCTGGATGCAATAACGGGAAATTAAACAAAAAAAGCAAACTAAAAATACTGGAAAATGTTTGTTTTGAAATAAACATTGAAAGAACAAAAGGTAAAATGATAAAAGACACAGTAATTTACCTCATATAAAGTAATGATGCCATACGTATGTGCAGGTTCTCTCCACTGTAAGAATATCTTCTCCTCGAAAGTGCTACCCTGAATAGATTCGTGAGGAACTGCACTTGGAACTATCAAGATAAAACAAAATTTACAAATAAAGTATTCTTAACTGGACTTTAACTTTACAGTTTTGATGGATTTGATAAAAAAGGTGTTCTGAAGGCAAGCAAAATGGGAAAATATTACATAGTAACATAGGATATAAGGCTGAAAAAGAAACAAACCCATCCAGGTCAGAGTATTAGACTGCAATATTGATCCAGAGGAAGGCAAAAAAAACCCCCATGAGGGCAGTAGCCAATTATAGTTATGTGTATAAAAACAATCTCTTTTATATATTTCATTTGCTCTTAAAACAATCTTGTTTATCAAAAACATAAACATAAGCCATATTAAACATAAGCCATATTAGTCTCACTCATTGCCTTCATCAATTATCACTGCTATTTGAATCACTGGATTGACATCTGCTGGATGTGACTGATGTAGGGGACAACTCCAGGTATACACCAGATAATTATCACCTCAGCCACTATCAGAAACTTGTAACAGTCATGCAAACACTATCTATTCAAACTGATTATAACACTTATCACCGTTACTGCATAAGGCACAGTGGCAAACAGCACCCTGCCATCTTTGTTGCTCACCTTGGAATTAATTTTTTGTATGATCGAGATTGTGTTATCAAAATAAACTTCGAGATTGGTCTTTTTCTTTTTTATTTCATTTTTTATTCTGAATGTTTTGCTGTTGCTTATATTTTGCTCTTGTCATTCAAAAACTAGTACAAATATAAAAAAAACAAAGACCAACAGCAACCTGTCTTAGAATGTCACTAGCTACAACACACTGTGAATTAATTACAAGATGAACAAGCTCTTTATTCCACAAGATAATAAGATATCGGTAACACTTTTACTGTGCCGATGTCCAGCATGAGAAATATTTGCATTCCTAGTGATATGCTGTAACATTATTCAGCCCAGATGAATTCACCTGAAACAAATGCAGGTGGCTATTATACAGTTCTTTTTTTTTTATAGGTTATTTTGATCTGGAATATATGAGCATTCAAGTGCTTTATTGAGAAACTCTACACACAAAATATGTGCAGAAGTAAAGCACTCAAGGGCCCTTGTAGTATGTTTCAGCTCTGGATGGAATTTCAGAGCATCTGCCTAGACTTCAGCAATTTTGTATTTAGAACCAGAGTTTCACATGAGCTCATTAGAGTCAATGATTCACTGTGGTGGAAAGGCCATTGATTGTAGATTGCTCTCTCAGGTTTTCTTGTGATCACAGGCTAAGATAATGCCATCTGAATGGCTTGCACTGGAGCACAAAATTACTATAAAACTTGAATAAAAGTAGTGGAATAAAGAAAACTGGTGTTCACGGCACCTTCCAGCATCTCACAGAGATGGCCACAGTTTCAATACCTACGTAATATTTTAAAACTATAAGAAAATCATAATAACAAAAACTAGTATTCATTATTTTCACTTATAATAATTCACTTATAATAATATACATTATTTTCACTTGTAATAATTAGGCCACATAATATACTTTTTGTATCTATTTGGCCACATAATATATTTTTGTATCTGTCCTTAAATATTGCCAACAATTCCTGAATAGATAAAGAACAAGGGAGTATCAGGAATCCCAATGCAAGGACATTGTATTATACATGACTTTATATACACATACATTGATGTTTATAAGGGACATAAATTAACAATGCCTCTCTTATACAATGTATGAGTAAATAATATCCTATTAACACATTTACCTGAATTATTACTAGGAAAACACTGAATCTAGAAAGTCATTACATCTGCTCCTTTCATTGCTTAAATCAATAAACTGCTTTTAATAAAGGGGCTCTCAAATGCAGCAACTGGATAAGAGTAACAAGGGAATAAACATTGCCCTTCACTCCCTCCATGTTAATTGAACAGTAACACTGAAAAAAAGAAAATACCTCAGATATACAGTGGTACCTCTAGATACAAGCTGCTCAACACACGAATTTCTTGAGATACGAGTTGCGACTCAGACCAATTTCTTGTTTGAGATACGAGCTGAAATTTGAAATACGAGCCAATGGGGCCGGATTGGATTAATTCCATTTCTGTTATTTTGAATGGGGATAACTGGTTTGAGATAGGAGCTGTCTTGAGTTGCGAGCTCGGTTACAGAACGAATTAAATTCGTATCTCAAGGTACTACTGTAGTTATAGTTATTATATACTGAATCTGTTCCTCTAAAAATTCTACATTTTGTCTTTGTAATATTTTACGGTAATGATACTGGGTAAAGTCTGTTTAACAACATGGATACTAAATCACCTAAACTGTTAAAAGTGAACAGGAACAAATAGTATTTGAATGAATCTACAAGCTAAAATATTCATTAAACTGTTTAGAAATGTAAATAAATGCACCCATTTCGTAGATAGAGAGACCCTAGGGTCCCCTTTTAGAGTGAGCATCATGTTATGATAACCAAATAGCAATCATTACTGGAAATCTATGCATCTCCCCTTACAGTAAAGTTTCATGAGGTAAAATCAAGTTCAAATTTTATGTAGCCTATTATTAAATATCTGTTCAGTTCCACACATACCATCTTCATCAGTCTGTACTATCAGTTCTTGACTCTCTTTTCTTCCCTCGGGATTCATTAGAACAAGCTTAACGCTGACGTTTGTAAAAGGAGTGAGGTTGGTTATTGTATGCTGAGGGTGGGAGCTTTCTGTGTCCCAGCTCACTTCCTCTCGTACTTGCTCTTGACCTCCAACATGGTATTTGTAGAGAACAGTAAGGTTATACCGGTGACAACGAGTAACGTTGTACCCAAACGGTTCCCAGCGAATAGTGATCTGCCTTGACTTTATTTCTACAACTTGAAGTTTCCGAGGTCCATGCATAGGATCTATGTAAAAAGAAAAACATGTATAAATATGCATTGAACAACATCCTGAACTAATATTAAAGCAAATGAGAAAAAAACATAACCTCACAGAAACATGTTTATAGATACCTGACCAATGTATCACACAGCATATGGCTGACAGATATGAATAAATATAACATAATCATACTATTTTTACATAAAAATAACAATTACAAAATGACTATATGTTAAACGGCAATATGTACCTCCAGTTTAATTAAAGAACTGCTAATGTCAAAAAAAGAAATAATCACTTTGACCACATTTTGTTTGGATGGGGAACTTTAGATAATGCATATTCACAGAAAGCCCAGTTTCTAAATGATGACTGCAATCAGCTGAAGGAGAGTGAGCAGGCAATAACAGAAATCAACTGAAAGATCAAAGAGAAGACTTACACAATTACTGAATAGGAATAACTGCCAGGTCAATCCAAACAGCAATTTTGTTTTTTTTTTGCGTTTCTGGTCCTTTAGTACCAAAGAGCACACCAAAGATTGTGTGCACATACTATATACAAATGGCCTCACAAGCTGCTTCAGTGCCCTTTAAACAGCTACATTTTTAATTAGCATAAATATCGTTATGGGAAAAAAATGCATAAAAGTATAAAAAATACAAATGTCATTTTACTGTGCAAATTTCACCCTGCACCATCAATAGTCAGTGTATACTATATACAGTATATATGTGTAATAGTGAACCCTTTCCATCATATACCATCCACCTATACTATGTTATGATTATTATATATGGGATAAAACATAAATAATCAAGTAGCTGGCTCGGAAGGGAAAGACTGTGGGTTTATTGTGTTGCTGGCATGTAGACTAAATAAACAAAGGTAATTTATAAGAAGTTTGCTGAAGTGAAACACCTCTTGTCTTTACATCGCTCACAAGTCACATTTTAGAACCTGATAAGAGCATTGTCTTGGAAGAAGAAAAACACAAAAGTCATTTGCTAAAATATTATTGCTTTTTTCACCTCTTTCCCTGTACTGTATGGTTGAAAAGCAGACTTATAATTCATGCGAAAAAAATCAAACACACCACTTCATTCTACTTAATTAACTCCAATCTGAACCTCTCAGATGGATTAGTATTAGGGAAGTATTTTAAGTAGTCTGCTTTGTCCAGTGGAACTTTACTTATTATCTAAAAATCTGGCTGATGTTTAGTAACAATGCGGAATGAGATGTGCACTGTCACTGCGGAACATATGGTTAAAAACAACAAAACTGCATTGGCATAAATCATTTTGCAGTTAGTGATTACGTTTATGTATTGGAAAGGTAACTTTTTTTTCTAACCGTATAAATATTATGCTTCAAGGACTAGATTTCTCATTTCTATTACTAGAAGCTACAAAGCTATTTTACAGTCACTCAGTTCCTTTGATAAAGTAGATACGTCTCTTTCAGAAATATCGCCATTTATGATGGGTCCCAGTGACATGAATCATGAGGTCAGTTGAGACACTGTAGGTGTAGAGATTCATGATAAGGAAACTGCATTGTTTCCCTGAAGAGTGCAATGTTTGTCATGCTTGAAGTTTAGCCAAGTAATACCTATCAATTCCACTGTTTTTGCCTCTAGCATTCAACATACACAACCACTCTTCTCCTTCCAGTTTAAGCTGGGTATCAAGCAGTGTAGCCTGACAGTTGCAGTTCTGCCCCATGGGAACATATAGCCCAGTCCTTGCCTGTAGCTTTTTTAGAATTGTATATAATCAGAGATCCTATCTCTTGCTAAATATGCTCTTTTTTTCCCTAACATAAGGTGCAGGTACTGACTGATTGAATCAGTTTTCATTGCTGGTTTAATTCATAGGACGTTTCTTTTCAATGTACATTTTTAGCTTTTATTGTAGCGATCATGCTTTTCCCCAGAAACTAGATTTCAGCATCGCTGAGACATTTAAGGTGTAATTTTAGGTTACTGCCAATGATAATGAAATCCAGGCATGGAAATAAAAGCTCTGGCTGCAGGGACTACGTTTCTGCTCTGTGTACTGTCTGTGTATAGTTATAAATATGCAAACGAGGAACATTTTGCTTTTCCTTTGCTCTGCATATCTTTAATTCAGTTCCAAAACACAAATTTAATGGCACACAATGAGACAGTTCCATCTTTCTGGCAAAGAATAAATTACTAATCAGTCAAAAGCTACAAAGCGGTATTACATCTCAAACGCAAAGTAAAGAAATAAACTTAGATTAAGATAACGCGGCAAAATAATCCCCCATCCAGACATTTTTTTTTAAGTTTATATAAGTATATATGTATTCTCCTATTAAACAAATTTTCAAGCATTAAATTGTTTTATTTATTAAAATTACAGACATGTTATTGAACTACTTGGAATTTTAATTATTTCCAATTTTCATAATTTTTCTATATCAGGGATGGCGAACCTATGGCACAGGTGAGAGAGGGCATGCAGAACCCTAACTGTGGGTACGCACGCCGTTGCCACTACTACCTTCAGTGCAGGCTGCGGACCCAACCTGACAGTTTTCAGGCAGAATCCTCGGCCTACACTGAAGTAGTGCTCGCTTGCTGGGGAGCGCTCCTTACAAGACGCAGGTGCGATGATGTTACTCATCAGTGCCGGGACTTCGGGAGACGACGCTGGTGAGTGACATCACCTTTTTGGCACCCGGTGTCGAAAAGGTTCGCCACCACTGTTCTATATCATAGCAACATAGCTTATAAGGCTGAAAAAAGGCACAAGTCCATCCAGTTCAGCCTATTTTCCTGCAATGTTGATCCAGAGGAAGGCAAAAAAACCTACATCCTTTGACCAAGTTATGTCTGACTGCTATAGTTCAGCATGTAGGGGATTATGAATGGATA
>WMED01007488.1:0-17604 GCA_019650415.1 Pipa parva
GATGAAGTCCAGGGTGGAATTGAACCCAGGACCCAGTGCTGCAGCAGTGCTAATCACTGAGCCACTGCCCAAGGTTCTCAACCATTTAGTCCAATTCTCTGTGATTTGGAAACCCCGTTCATTCATTATTTTCTTTGCTATGTCATCACGACGGGGTCTTAGGCGACCCCAGGCAAATTGTCATTCGACCCCCAGGTTGAAAACCGCCATACTAAGCGATGGAGACTAAAATATAAAAAAATATCTAATTTACAAAAATAAATCCATTTCAGAGCCTTCTGTCTCTGCGCTAGACTATACTGTTTACTTGCTGCCTGCTAAGGTGACTACTTCTGCCAAACCAATTAATGTATACGGGCTTTCAATAACAAAGTGGAAAATATGAGATGATATAATCAGCACATGCAATAATTGAGATCTCCCTCTCATTAATCATGAAAATGCTTACCTCAATAGCGTTGTGATGTAAAACCATCTGTCTTAAAGATCCCATCTGTATTCATTTGATTTGCTTGACATACTGCAGACAGATGCTTATTAGAAATATTTTCCAGCCTCTTTATGTATTGTGGAATATATAATAAGTGACATTTCTCCACCTACTTATAACATTTTCCAGCTTATCCTTCATATTTATTTTCTGATTAGCCAGAAAAATATTCCCAAATCCCACTCTTAGAACTAGAAGTGAGACCCATTGTTTTACCTGCCCTATAAGACAATAAGGACGAAATGTATTATTCGACCTTTCGGCTGAAAAAATGTGATTGAAAAACCTTGAAAATTATCGAAAATTCGATTGAGAATTTTCGATATCAAAAGTTCCATATCACGATATCGAATTTCCAGTATCGCGATATCGAATTTTCCCATCAAAATTATCGATATTTTGGATTTTCCATGGATATAGACAGAAAGAAAAGTTTCGAGTGAATTTTCGATATTGCGGTAAACAAATTGATTTTTGTATAAATTACTATTCGATATTGCTATATTGGGTCAAAATTATCGATATAGCGATATCGTTATTTTCAATTTTATTAAATTTCACCCTAAAAAATGTTACGATAAAACCTTAGTAATTAACCTTTTTGAGATATAATAAGGGGATAATTTACTAACCTAGGTACGATATGAAAATAGATATTAGATTTTTTTGGCTTTTTTTTTATAGTCTACGAATGCCAAAATGGAGTTTATGGACTATTTTCAGCTAAAATCTCTGTAATTGTGCTTAAAGAACCAGTAATGTGAATAAAATAGCATGACCGTTATTTAAGTTCAACTTCACTTGTAAAAATATAATCTTTAAAGGGGAATTCATTAATTTTATTGCTTTCTTTCTCTTTTTAACTTTACTGATAGCAGCCATGTTGTTAAACAGATCTCTGACCAGTACCATTGCTTTTCATGGTGCTTTAACACATATTAAGAAATGTGCCCTAAAGCCCAGTTTTTAAAGCTAAATACTACCATATTTTTCAGACTATAAGGCACACATGTTTACTGGCAAAAACACCATTTAAAAATTGGTGCATCTTATAGTCCGGAGGTTGAAACACCTCCCCCCCCCCCTCCAATTATAAGCTTTCCCAGCCTCCTACCCCACATTGCAGTGAGAGCGTTTGACAGTCTGTGTGCATGTGTGACAGTGTGTGTATGAGTGCGAGTGTGCATCTTTTTCCCCTGAAATTTCCCTTTAAACATGGGGGGGTGCATCCTATAGTCCAAAAATATGGTACATTTCTTAAATGATTGACAGAATGTAGAATAGTTAGAAACACAAGTTGAATATATAATAAATATAAATGTATTTGATGCATTTTATTTTTTGGCATCACAATCCTTTTTAGGTTCACTCCTCCTCTTCAACAATCAGTAATGATGAAGCAGGAAGTGAAGAGGAAGCAAGAAGTGAAGAGGAAACAGGAAGTGATGAGAAATCAGGAAGTGAAGAGGAAACAGGAAGTGATGAGAAAACAATAAGCGAAGAAGAAACAAGAAGTGAAGAGGAAACAGGAAGTGATGAGAAATCAGGAAGTGAAGAGGAAACAAGAAGTGATGAGAAAGCAGGAAATGATGAGAAAGCAGGAAGTGAAGTGGAAACAGGAAGTGATGAGAAAGCAGGAAGTGAAGAGGAAAAAGGAAGTAAAGAGGATCGCAGCATTGAAACAGAAACAAGAAAAGAAAATCAGTGAAATCTTGTAGCAGGAGTCAGTGCTGGAGTGAAGGAAGTTATAATTAAACTCCTTTACTAAGGGGATTATTCATGAAAGTTTGTTTGTCAGGGTGACTTTGTATCATTCTTGGTCACTAATCAGTCTGATAGTAGTAGGATGCGTAGCCTTGTGAATTCGCACAGTAAAGCCTCATTAGCCTCCACATTAGTTGCATATTCACCACATTGCAGAGTTTGATGAATAAGCGAAGAAAGGGAAACAGTGAATGAATGTCAATTCTCACTTGGCTGTTCAGATTTTCATGAATAAGCCCCAACTTGAGAGAACCGAGCATTAGTTCTTCCATTTATCGATGGGGAAAAAAAGAAGCGTATCATTACAGAAATATTATCAGAAAAGCGAAATGTAGAAACGAACATTTCCTGTAATTGCTCTATAAAAAAAAAAATTAACAAAATGTTTATTTACTGCGAGTTTGCCGTATCGTTAAGACTGCCAACTTAGTGAATAACCCCTAAGCCCATTCATCTCACAGATGGGGATCTCATCGATTTCTAGATTTTTCTCCTGCGTCTGCATTTAAATCCTCGGTCATTTAACAATAATATTACATTCTTCCTTTCTATACTGGCATATTCACCTGCCTTTTTTATTTTATTTGACATTTTAGTGACCTATAACTATTCATTTTCCAGCAGCGCTTGTTGAAGGGGCAGGATCCACTCGACAGTAGCCTCTGTATATTTTATTGGAATATTTTATCTGCTTGGCATATGATACAAATGCTATTTACTGTGCCATTAACAGGTAAAGGCTTCCCAGGTCTTTTTTTTTTTTCTTTCTTCTTCGTTTAATTGTGTTCTTAAAGGAAAGATTAGAGTGCGCACTAGGGTTTTATTTGCAGAAAATCAATGGGCGCATAAAAACAGCGAGAAGTAAAAAAGGTTCGGGCAGAAGATGCAGCATTGTAAAATGTAAATAATGTTTTGCAGTGGATTTCAACTCTTTGATGGCAGAGCTTCTGTTTGACAACGTGAACTATGGTAACATAGAAAGGGATGTACCGTAATTAACGCTTGTTATCATGTTGGCGACTTGAATATGGCGACAATTATGGTGATGAAAATGTGACAAAATGGTGAAGCTGTCCTCCCTCATAATAATTTCTGCCTATCTATCTGCAGTATTTTGACATTAAGAAAATAAATTTAGCGCTAAGCCGGGGTCACTCTGGATGTTTTGTAGCCGAGCTGTTTTTAATTAGGCTCGTTATTGTCTATGGCACAAAATAAAGTGGTCTATATGTTTTATTCAATAGGAAACAACAGATTGTGTTTTTACAGCTAAGCTTCAAAACAGCCATTGTGTCTCTAGCCCTCGAGTGAATTTTTTCCCCTTTAAACATATTTATGAGAAACAGACATCACTGCACTTCACTTGGTACAAATTTGCAACACTGCGCATCACTACGCATCCGCTACTGTTTAAATGACTATGCCTGACTACATCTCGAAAAGTGTCCGACACTGATTGCAATCTTATGGAGCACTTTGCATCACTTTGTGTGCGCGTGCCCAGACACTTCTATTATTGACTAAGCGGAGGAGTGTGTCGAAGGTGTGAATGCGACAAAGTGAACTGCTCCAAATTCAACTGTTTCTCTACATCAGACTGGCAAATTATGGGGTTGATGGCAGGACTCAACAACTAACTATGCCACATAACACATCCAACAGTGATCGCTGCTGTCAGCATCTTCGCCAAGATTAGTCATCGCTTAGCCAATAATGAGAAGTGCACCTGCAAATTCTCAGTTTTGCCTATGTGACTTGGATTGTAGCAAGAGGAATTTGACAGATGAATTCATCCTTTAGTCTAGACCTGGGCATTGTGTGGCCCGCAGGCCACATTCGGCCCTCCAAAAATCTCTGACCGGCCCACTGTGGGGGGCGTGGCCAGCCGACATAGCTGCTGGCAAGCTAGGCACACCACCCAAACCTTTTATGCGGCCCCATGAGAAAAATAATTGCCCACCTCTACTTTAGTCAATGAGGCCCAGAGTATTTTGCAAAGAGAAGCAGTATTTAGTAGTATGTAATACACTCAGAACTTCAAACCAAGGTTCATTGGGCAGTGGGATGGAAAAAGTTCTCCTGACGCTGAAATATTTAGGGAAAACCTTACACTGACCTCTGACTACCTTAACTGGGATAAGGATAGATGCCTTTAGTTCTAGATTGTCCACACTGCTGCTGGGAAAGCTGTCACTACTCTAACTGTACTGGTGCACATCTAATACATATCTACTACATGTAATGTAATTGGTGTTGAAGAGTTGAACACTAGACGCCATGTGCTTGTCTGCTTTTATCCTGCTTACAGGTTTGTTGACACAGGGAAGTACATCCCTGGCAATAGAAATTTGGCATCCATCTGAATTGATGAAATTTGTCTGGATTATTGGACTGGCCCTTTTGTGACTTCTAATGTTATTGATGGTGAGTACAGATCAATCTGGGCATGTGCAGTCGGCTAGTTTCACCAAAACATGGGAAGGGGGAGGGAGCAACATCATTTACATAGACCCGGAAGTGATCAAAGCGGCGATGTATTCATCCGATGATCCTGGGCTGAGATATACTTCATGTATTGCTCATAGATCGATCAGGTAAGTATGGTTTACCGCTATAGGTCCCCTTTATTTATTTCTGCAGCCATTCTGTGCTCACTTCCCAAGTGCTGGTCCACTCTTTGCATACTTGGAGCGTTAGACCTATATTTCACACGTGCATCTGTTGCAACAAACTCTGCACATCTTGAAGCAACAAATCCTAAACAGGTTGCAACAAGATCTACTTATTTGTGGAGTTCACACAATGCAAACAGATGTAGGAAAATGGAAATGATAAGTATTTAATTTCCTAAAATTATTTTAAAAAGAAGTTAATCCTTTGGCAATGTGCTGAAGACAATATGTTGTGAAATGGAATATGGGGACTCCATCTAGTGGAGTAAATAATTTATTGGTGGCAGGTGCCTGCACAGCAGATTAAGTAAGCAGAGCCCCATTGTATATATCACTACAGGAAGTGACAGTTATCCCTAGTTACAGAAGGGTAGCTTCCCCAACAAGGAGTTGCAGTGGGTGTAGAACACACGGGTGTCTTAGATGTAATATCAGGCACTCAGAGCTGGGTCTCAAGTGGCGGGGCTTAGGGTGGCAGTTAGCTAGGTCTGGAAATAATGGTTCCCCTGGAGTGAGAAGCACTCAGGCTGGTTTCATCTCAGATACTGAGCAGAATTCTGCTGAGTATTCCAAAGAGGTGGGATTCCTGTGCACAGACAGAAAGTGGTGAGAGCTGCTACGGTTCCTTGTAGCTAATGGAAGGGTAACTATGCGCTAGGTATGTACTATGTCCTATGAAAGGCAACTAAGCTACAACAAGTTCTAAGTGTGTTCCTGTTGTGCTGTTAATAAACTGTTTTTCTTTGATAAAGAACCTCTGGCTTCCATCATTTACTTAAAGGTACAGACACTACTCCTAATGAAAGCAGGGCCTATCTGCATAAGGCCGCGGGCAAAATTACAAAAGTGGATGCAGGTGATCACCAAGTGGAGTTAAAATAGCATTACACATATTTTCCTTTTATTCACAATATCTCATGACATGTTTTATTCACCCGGACATGCCAAAGGCTAGTTACTAGCAGTATGTTGTGCATTGTAAATAAAAGAACTATGAGGCTGCAGCAGGACTGATCTGGGTTGGATTTACAACGTAAAACATAAATAACAGCAAACACAAGTAAAACAATGCGGAAAAATGACAATGAGAGCGGCCTGCAGCGTGTTTCAAGTTCACAGAGAAGAACTAATCAGGGAA
This sequence comes from Pipa parva, assembly GCA_019650415.1. NCBI lineage: Eukaryota > Metazoa > Chordata > Amphibia > Anura > Pipidae > Pipa > Pipa parva. The sequence goes on from WMED01007488.1 coordinate 6,065, forward strand.
TTTTAAAAGAAAATAAGAGAGAAAGTCTTTATTTGTCTCATTTTCCATTCAGTTGTTCATCCATCCATGCGTCTAATGATCAACTCTCTCTTTATCTGCGGATAAATACCACATTCCTCATTATAACCGCACAACGAATTACTACATAATGTTGTGTTGAAAACAATGCTCTTTATCTCAAACAATGTGAGATATTGATTGTAGAGAAGAGATTTCAAGACAGAATCTCAGCTTCCAGGAGATGTTTGTTGACCTTTGTATTATCTTCAGAACTTCAGGAATTCTCTCTCTTTTCATCCATATATATATTATAATAGTATATATATAATATATATATCATCTCAAAAGCCTTACCACTTCACTAGTTACTGTATAACAATAATCTCATGCTTATCCAGCACATGATTGAATATCTAAGAATACACACCCAGAACTAATAATAATACAATGCAGGAGTATATCTGGAGGAGGAGGACATCTCTAGACATCTCCTGTAGCACGTTGGAGAAGGTGCACATATGTCAGGGGTTAACCATCAACCAGTAGGTGATATGACATGATGATTGTATTACTAATGGGTGGCTAGTAGTCTTCTACAAAGGAAACTATTTATCCCAGTTGGTCACAGAGTAGGGTTTTGAGTAGCATTAATACTTTTTGTATGCACTGTTGGGCTGCTTAGATCTTTAGATCTAGACAACTTCACTCCTGTCAAGGAAGCTAACTGATTAACTTCTGCAGTCACTAGTTTCTATGGTGAGTTACATGACCACAAGCCATTTACTCTAATGCTAAGTGCGCAGAACTGAATTTAGTCATTGCTGTAACCCCCCCTTAATTTATGAATATTAGATGGAGCTAGATACATCTAGTTGGGAAGATCCAGGTGGAGAAAACATTTGGGGGGGAATTCAGCATGCAGCAAAGTGAGCTCCGAAGCCTTCGGCTCTCTTTGCAAATGGTATTATGCGCTCACTGATTTCCTGCACGCAGACATCAGCATGCGCATTAAAGGTATCCCCATCTCGGCGAGAGAAAAAGAGTTGTCTCGCCGAGACTGGAATCCCTTTAATGCGCTCACTGATGTCCGCGTGCTCATAATACCATTTGCGAAGTGAGACGAAGGCTTCGGAGCTCACTTCGCTGAATTCTGGATTCCCCCCATGGTATTAAACAAAGTGCAAGAAGGACTTAATTGTTAATCTTATCTTACATCATGTTTTTTAAAGGTTCTTCCAGTCACATTAAGGAAAGCTGTCCATACTGTAGATCATGGTGGAAAACTGTTGAAATTTCAGGTCAAGCCACCAGGCGGATAGACTTCTTAACCACCTTAAATAATGTGTGGATTGTAGCACTTATTCATTTTCCTATGTAGCAACCCATGTTGTCTATTTTCAAACTGATTTTAACTAACATCTATTTTAATAAATATTGCTACATCCAGGAAGGAGAATAATAATACTTTTTTATAAAGATAAAACCTTTCATCTAAAGCTAGATGCTGATGCTGACTCTTGTACAGCTCTTCCTTTCCTTGCAACTCTTGTAGTAGTTTTTCTTAAGGTTTGGCAGATTTGTTAATTATTAAGAGTTTGGTCCCTAATCGGGGGTTGTTGACCAAAATGAGAATTTGACTGTCGGAGTGAATTCCCATCCCTTTGGGTGGCTACACCCTGATTCTCTACTCCTTATTCACTAAACAGCGGATTCCCGTAGGAAATCTGTGATCTGTGACCGGGACAATATTCCCATAATGAAGTCGCGACCACGACAGTAGCCGTCTGTTGGGTGGTGAGGCACTGTCGTTAGCTGGCAAATTCACACCTTTACGCAACAATTCAGAATTCAGTCAATAACCCCCATAGTGTGAATATCCCTTAATTATATGGGACTTATAATGGACTTTAAGAGTATCTTTTCAAGTTTACTTGAACTTTAACCTGGGATGAAAAATGTTTTTTTTTATTTTTTCATGTGGATATTATATGGACTTTAATCTGGAAACCCCATATGGACTTGGATTTGTGATTTAAAGGAGGCTGTTGCCCCCCTCCTCCCCCCGAAATGTTGTTGTCACATACTGCTTAATATGAGTCAGTAAAATGTTTGGTTATATATACCAATTTATCATGTGTGCATCCCTTAATTTCTTTGTTTGTATCAATATCCCATAATTATGACATCATTTCTTGAAGGGACGGTAATCAGATAATGCAGAACTATAACTGCCCATTCAGCTATGAGGATGATAGTTAGCCCAGCCCATTAAGCCAGCATCATACCTGTGCTGGACATGAAATGTTTCTGATGTAGACAACAGACATTTTCTATTATTATTATTATGACATATACAAACATTTAGCATTATATACACACATTTCCTGCATTGCTATCACTGATGATGAGCACCGAGCTCCAAAGCACTGCCCGTCACATTCCATTGTCTTGTCACATCACATTAACCATCGCATTAGCTCTAGGAACCCTCTGTGTATTTCAAGTCCCCAGTGAATTTTTTTTTCTTTACTGCATTGTCAAAAAATCTTCGTTGAAACATTCATTTTATCATTTCTTCCTATCAAAGTGTCATAGTATTATTAATGACTCATCTACATTGGTCTTTTTTTTTTTACTACCTACTTTGACATAAAGTTGACATCTCCTCCATAGAAGGTTTCATCTCAGTAGCGCCTTTTGTTCAAACTGAAGCTCATCTGGGGGATATCTTAAAGACAGCCTTCCATCCCTTTACCAACTCCACCCTGTGCCACTCCCCCCATCCCCCCGTCCTTGCAGAACGATATCTATGTTTTCTGACCCAACTGTTGTTGGCCCTGTTGCCAGATCAAAAACATAGAAAGGTGGGAGGTGTAACACACCTAACAAGTTCCTGGGACAGAAAACAGACAAAGCAGAGTGAAAATGTTAGTGATACTTACTCCACCTTGACTATGCCCCCTTGTTTCAATGGTCACACCCCAGAATCGTTCCTTAAAATATATTTATTCCTCAAGATGTTCTGCAGCAGTCCCAGGGCTTTCCTATTGTTTAATATGGCGGTTGCCAGGATTGTACAGCACCTTTACTATAAGCCCAGGTTAGCGGTAGAATATCAGTTACATTTACATACTCTACCCACTGTAGTTTGCCCTCTCATTGATTCAGAGAATTGTGGACGCTTGGCTTAAACGAATGTGGTGTGTTGTAGAAAAACACGGGCCTCAGGGACTTTAGTGTTAAATTGCAAACAACAATCTTTATTAACTTGTAGCACAAAATATAGAGGATGAGGTAGATTGGAGACTAATACAGAAACAGACACAAATACTTGTTCCACTTTTACATTCAACAGATAGATGCTCCTTTAGGATTTACAACCTAGGGTACTCACAGTCAGTGCTGGAATTGTGGCTCTTGAAGGTGCACTGTGTCTTTAAAAGGAATTCTCAGACGTGCTGTGTGTGACTCTGATTACTAGGACTTATAGAGCTGGATTCCCCTACACAGCAAGTTATATAAAGAATTAGAGCTTGACCTTTAAATTCAATAATTGGAGATATGGCCCTTTAAAATTTCTTCTGAGGGACTGTAGGCCTAATGGAGAGTCTCCTGCACTCCATGAGGCTGCGCTGCCACTTATAAAATGGTGCCTGGCCCTTTAAGATGGGGATGCTAATGATGTCATGTGTGTTCTATGCAGGGCTGTGTGCTGCACTAACATTGATGGCCCTTACAGAGCTTTTGTCAGGGCAGCAGAAGACAGGGTGCATCAGGGTAGTTGCTTTATACTCTCGATGAACTATTTAAACTGAAGGTTCACCAAAGCACTCAAAGAGGTGTGTGGGTGTGTGTGTGGTGGGGGGTGGTGGTGGGGGGGGTTGGTTCCCTACACTAAATTAGGTTTATTAGTAAATGTATCCAAACTGTGCTCATTCACAGAACAGTGTCAGAGGAGTCAGTCAACAGCGGTAAGATATGAGACTGTTTGGACTTTCATGAATAAGCCCCTTTCCAGATTAAAAATTTAGATTTAGATGAAAGTAAAAAAAATAATAATAATGGATTAAAATGAAAATATCTTATTAAAAACTTAGCGGTAATGTAATAAAGGACATGTATGACAGGGGTCAAAATATATTTAGAGGGATATTTACTAATGTTACTAATGTCATTTACCGTTATGACAGGGGACAAATTGTATTTAGATCTGAGGGATATTTACTAAAATCATTTACCGTTTTTTGGCTATTTTTTTTTTACCCGACACATTTTCATTTTCCTCTAATTTATGTAGAGTCAAAAAAAAAAAAAAAAGATCGATATGAATAAGTATTAATGCATTAATACTGCTAAAATTTACATTGCTTTGTGCCCTTTAATATCAATATTAATATCGCGGATTTTTCCACCAGGGACTTAGAAAAAAATTCAGTGCCCCAACTCCATAGGGAACAATGGGTTTCCGCCACCCTCAACCAGGTAAATACTCGTAAAGGTATAGGTGTGAATTCACCAGATAAAGACAGTCGCAATAGGCTGCTACTGTCAAGTCTTTACAATGAGAATATTGTCGCGGTCGCGACTTTATTATGGGGAAATTGTCGCAATCTTAACATTAAAAAATTGTCGCGACTTTACAATGGGGAAATTTTAGCAGATTTACTATGGGAATCCGCTGTTTGAGAATTCAACAGTCAAATTCGCACCTTAGTGAATGACAGTATCGGCAAAGATCGATGTATGAAAACCACCGCAGTTTTCAATGGAGCTCCATTCCATTTTCAATCGATTTTGCTGATATTTTTCGACAAGGATATCGCAAAAAAAAAAAAAAGAGGTCGCCAGGTTGAGGGTGGGGTGGGCGAAACTATTTTATCACTTTCCCTGTCGTAAAAAAAGATCAGCTCCCTAAAGAATACGAATGTAGAATTTTTATTCAACTTTAGTAAATTATCCACTTATAATGTTTTATAATTACCAGTAGCGATTTCCGTAAAAACTCCGCCAGTTACACCTGCATCTATTTCAGTATATTAGACCAAAATGAGAAGACTTCTCCAGTGCTAATTATATTAAAACCGAGCCATATGGGGACGCGGATATGCTTTTATGAACTTCTGTAATTGTTTTTCTTTTTTAAGGGAAATCTAATTTGCTTGAGATTTGTAACATATTAATTCTACGCTTAATTGTCATGAAATTAGTTTGATAAATGAGTGGACAAGAATTCTGCAACGAGATACGGTGGGGGAATGTAGAGCCATTCAATCACTGTTCCAACTCATCTTGGAAATACTCTATATCTTGTGACATATCTGGAAGGCTGTCAGGATTTTACTGATTTTGCTGATGTCCTCTGCAGATGTTCAGAAATATCACTAGTAATATAATAATCCATTTGGCAGAATGGATAACCTGCGTATTACATTCACTGTAGGACCATCTTGGTTTTTTTAAAGAAGCACTAACATTTTGAAGTTCTTCAGTGTGTAATGCTAGCTTGGGTATGGACTGTATAATTTGTAGGTCCTTCTTGAACTAGCAGAACCTGTAAGCTCTCTTGCCTTGCTCTCCAACTTGCCTATGAGGAATAGTGAACCAGCAGGGATTCTGATGAGTTATGCGTTAATGGACAGTCACATGTGAATTTCAGTTTCTTCCCCCCTATCTACACCCTCTGCCGCTATATATTTTATGGCACTCTCATTGTGGAAGCACTGGGCTTCTTTTCAGTCTACTATAGCTGTGGAAGAGACATGGGAAAACCTTCTCCGTATCACTGCCAGATCCTAACACTACAAGTAGGGATACTGGTGGCAAGTGAATCAGAAGGGGTAGAGTATGTAGGCACCCCCTGGGTCCTACCCCACCTAAGTTCTTGTCAGGACACCAGCTGTCCTTTTATCTTGATTCTTACTGAAACTACTGAAATATTGTCAATGTTGTCAAACCTCCAGAGATCAATAACTTACTAAAGACTCCAAGATTCCTTTATGGTGTCCAGTGAAAAGCTTCAACTCCAGCTTTGAAGGGTCCAGCCTTGGTTTCCTTTTAAGTGACCCTGTCAACTGCAGAATGACTTCAGAGTGGAGCTAAAGTCGTATTGGCCCAGCCTCAGACTTTAGCTGCCTTTAATGTGGGACTTGATTTTTAATTACAATTATTTTTCAAGCAATATATTAAAAAAGTACTCTAATAATGGGTGAAATATACTAAAGTGAAAAACTACCAAGGAGCAGGCAGATAGGGGGTACTCCCGAAAAGGAAGGGGCTTGTCACATAAGGGCAAAATTTAATAAGGTCGAAAATTACTTTTTTTTACCTTTTCATCCATTTTTGCGGCAAAAAAATGGCCGAAAAACATTTGAAAAAATAATAAAACGACTTTATTTATTTATTTATTTTTTACTTAAGTCGAAAATGATTTTTATTATTTTTTCAAATGTTTTTTGGCCATTTTTTTGCCGCAAAGTCGAAAATGATTTCTGGTAGTTTTTCACATTAGTTACATTTCACCCAAGGGCGAAATTTATTAAAATCGATAATCGCAATATCGAATGATTTTTTACCGATATCACAATATCGGTATTGCCAATATCGGAAGATTATTCATATTGCAATATCGGTAATATTGATATCGCGATATCGAAATTCGAACGAAATGTTTAAACCATTGATTTCAATGGCAAAATTCCATAATATCACTGAAACATTCGATATCGCGATATCGATATCGTCAAAATTATGATATTGTGATATTGATAATATTGATATCATGATATCGGTAAAAATCATTTGATATCGCAATTTCGGTAATTTTTACGATTTTAATAAATTTTGCCCTAAAGTAGTGTCGTTTGAGAAATAATTATAATTTAAATAATAAACGTATTATTTACAGTGTCCTACTTTGACATTTAATTTGCATCACTCTACTGCCCCTCCTGACATATCTTCCTGTTTGCTTGCATGTGCCTAGCCGTCAACTCTACTCTTCACAAGGCAACCTTTCTTCAGGAACCCCTCTCCAAGACTGCCCACTCTCGTCTTAAAACCTTCTCTCTTGCTGCCCCTTATCTCTGGAATTCTACCCCTCTACCTCCCCCAAGAACAATCCATCAGTGTCTTTAAATCTGAATTAAAATCTTACCTCTTGGAGCATTAGCACTGATTTTCATGTCTATATTTTATCTTTAAGCAATTATTTATTCTATTTTGTATTTATTTATTTAATTGGCTCCTATAGCCAAATGAACTGACACTTTATGCTACTGCACTTGTTACCCTCCTATCTGTTTATGTAAGTTTTCCTCCTATTTAGATTGTAAGCTCTATGGGGCAGGGACATCCATCCTCTTGTTTCAGTCATGGCCTGGCACTTAGAGTGATGTATTTTATTGATTATATTCCTGTAATTTATTTCACTTGTTCTTTTTTACGCTCTTCCCTTGCCTGTATTATAACTTTATTGTTGAATTGTACAGTGCTGCGTAACCCAAAAATATACAAAGACAAGAGAGTATGGGTGATACCCTTTATTGGCTAATGGAATAGATGGTAAATGCAAGCTTTCGAGGCTCCTAAAGCCTCTTCATCAGGCAATAATATGGAGTTGAGTTCCTTATTATTGTCCTGATGAAGAGGCCTTAGGAGCCTGGAAAGCTTGCATTTACCATCTATTCTGTTAGCCAATAAAAGATATCCCCCATACTCTCCAGTCTTTGCTTAAATCTATGGCTAACACAGTGCTACACTCTGCTGCCTAAAAATATACATACATATTGCTGAATCCTCAGCTTGTTCTACTCGATCTACACGTGAAGTTATTCTGGGACGTGTTGACTAGTTTCATTTGTATAAACTTTTTCTATAGAAGCTGAAAAAGAGTAAAACCCAAACTTTGACAAATTAAGATTCAATTTATTGTCACTGGGAGTGTACGAGTACATACCAGCGAAATGCATATTCACTTTAGCCACAGAAACCAAAATGTTCCTTTATTGACCTTTAATGAAGACATGTTGGCCTCATTTCACCATTCGGTAATGTACATTTATACTCATTTTTCTCGTTACTTCTCATTTTTTTGCTTCTTCACTATCCTTTATTAGATATTATTTAACAGTACGCTGAATTTTATCATTTTCCTTTTTCTATTTTTTTCCCTCAAGAGCTTCTCATGGTTCTTTTGAGGCTCGAGGACTTTTAAATGATACGCAGTTTGTTCTGGACAATGAAGGCAATTATATTAAGACTGAATGATTACATTTTCCCCTTTAGTTTTTAACACTCCAAGAGGCTCTACGTGAAATGAAATTGTTTATATCATGTTGGCCACAGAATAGCCTTTTATAGTCCTTTTATAGGCATCTTGCTTGATTGAGTGTAACGTAGCGTGTGCAAATTCAGAGACGTTTTACGGTGGGTTACTAGTAAATATAGCTCGAGCTTAGATAAAAAGGTAGGTTTGTTTCATTATAGACGTAGAAACTTTTTCCTGGTTTTCTAAATAACAGAACAGCGAGTGAGTGAGTTCAGTGAGAATAAGCAGAATAGCCTAACCATAACTGATCATGCTAAAAATTACAGGATCTTCCTAAACCACTATATAATCAAGCATCAAATCAGTACCTTTGGCTATCTTATAGAACTGCTGGTGCTAAAATCTTATGGCCCCCATAATGGGTCCTCGTTAGTATGCTACTGAACTCATTAACACACGGTAATTCAGCAAAGAGCGAACTTACCCTCCGATCCTTCGCATCAGTACGCAGAAACTGTTACGCATTCGCTGAGTCCTGCACGCAGACATCACCGAACGCTTTCAACGGACTCCAGTCTCGCGAGGCATCTCAAGTAGAGCCTCTTGAGCTTCGCCGAGACTGGAATCCCTTTAAAGCGTTCGCTGATGTCCGCATGCAGGACTCAGCGAACGCATAACAGTCTCTGCGTACTGATGTGAAGGATCGGAGGGTAAGTTCACTCTTTGCTGAATTACCCCCTTAGAGGCTTATTAATCTCAGTGGGAATTGGACTGTAGGGTCGCTAGATCCTGAACGCAAATTCAATACTCTGTGCTGAGACATATACAGCAGAGGGCGCTAGACTGCTGCATAAGGGGTGACCCCTTATTGGGCTTACTCTCACATGCTTTTTCTAGGTAGGAGGAACATGTTCATACCATTAGAAGGAGATGGGACACCGGCTGCACCGTTTTGTTTAGAATTTTGAGATTTTGAGTCCACGGTATCTATTCCCTCAGGGAACCGTGGGGGCAGTTTGCTGCTCCAACAAACTAGGCTGGAAACCTTGTAGACGGTGAACGTATTCCAAAGTCACTGTTTTTCTTCTCGTAGAAATTCCCTGTGTGGATTTTGAAAACATTTTTTAATAGCTTTTATATTTATAAAATCAGAGATATTGTTTCATTTTACGGAATGTACGCCGCGCGTGTAACATTCATCAATCTGATGTGCAATTTGAGCATTGAAGAAAAAATACATAAATTCACCATCGAGTAGTTTATTAGGTTCCGCTGAAGAATTGAGTAAAATCCAGGGCTTTTTCTGCCTTTTTCTTCCTCTCTATTATTCAGAGCGCACTTTTTTGTTTGGGGAATAAGAACTGGCATTTTGACAGAGTATATGAAATATCCTTGGTTTCCAGCGCAACCAAAGCAAATATGCATCACTTGCGTACATAAAATGAGTGATGCTCAATCAACCCCCTAATAGGTTTCTACTGAGAACTCTTGCAAGCCTGCTCTTATTTATTGTCCCACTGGTGTCAACTCACCTTTAAATACACAATATTCTACTATTTTACAAATCCCATAAACAAAGATGTAGGTTGAATTTGAGATATAACATCTAGAGAATAATTAGAGGGATTGGGTCCAAAATTAGCCTAATGTCTGTGCATGCCATTATGATTTTAATTTCTTAATGTAGACCTTTTCGTTATTTATAAGGATGTAAATAGACACCGTAAGTGAAATTTATTAAAGTCGGAAAAGCCTTTTCGGCTTTTCCGACTTTAATCGGGAGAGTGATTTGAAATAACTCCCGGTATCGCGAGATTTGCATCGTGTGATACTTACCGTGACAAACTTTTTTTAATTAAATATATCCATGGAAAGGAAACCATACAGTATAGCTACCTTTCCATGTATATATCCAATAAAAAAAAGTTTCTCACAGCAAGTATCGCACAAGACAAATCTCGCGATACTTATCTCCCGAGTTATTAAATTCAGAAAAGCGCAAATGGCCCAGTTATACAGGGAACTCCAAGGTGACTGTTAATATCCTTATAAACTACAAAAGGAGGAACATTATCCTTTATAATACACATGGCCACAGGCCGAGTTACACAGGGAACTCTGAGGTGACTATAATATCCTTATAAACTACAGAAGGGGAAACATTATCCTTTACAATACACATGGCCTCATTCCGAGTTGTACAGGGGTCACAGGGTGACTATTAATATCCTAATAAACATGAGAAAGGGCTACATTATAATTTATACATTAATGGCAGGATCATAAAATTGAGGAAAAGGAACATACTAAATGGAAGGAAGCTTTACTGGCTTCTGTGTATCTCGGTGAGTTTTAGGTGGTAATTCACGATAGTGCAAAGTGAGCTCAATAAACCTGTTTATGATGAAGACAATGTTGCACAACACAACGTGCAGAATATCAGTTTCCAGAAAGTGCATTGCCCTTTTGAGTAATTCTTTAAAAAGAAAACATATAAATGAATTTCTATGCCTACTAGCTGTAAGGTACAGTGATAATTCATATACAGGTAGTCCTCGACTTACGTCGTTGATCCGTTCTTACACAGCGTTGTAAACCGAATTTCGATGTAAGTCGGATCATACGTTCATACAGTATGGTTCGACTTACGTCGCAGAACCGTGTAAGTCAGAACAAGGCATGGTTGCATGCAGTTCGACTTACGTCGCAAAACCGTGTAAGTCGGAACAAGGCATCGTATAAAGCGTCGTAACCCCGAAACGACGTAACTTGAGGCTGTCGTAACCCGAGGACTACCTGTATACTGATTCTATAGTTACTTTGTATATACTGGAGCATTTCTAACAGGAATACGACATTGCATGTGTTAACCCTGCCCAATGGCTTGTGGGAATATAATTACTGGCATCACATTGAACCTGGCCAACCAGCCACAATTACTGGCTGCATTATAGTTATGTGCAACATCATAAAGCTATGATAAAAAAGAGTCTATTCTTCCAATATATATTTTATACATATACAGTATATACTGTATATATACCGTGTATATATATATATATAGTATATATATATATATATATATATATATATATACCCTATATATATATAAGTTAGGATACAGTGGTTGTGTTAGTCCATAGATGCAAAAATAGATGAGTATTGCATAATCGGTGTTACCTTTTTATTGGACTAACAGTCAGTTTAGATGAGCTTTCGAGAGGTCCGTCCCCCCTTCATCAGGTTACAAGTAATATTCTCTTTCTAAAGTCTC
>WMED01007489.1:0-17602 GCA_019650415.1 Pipa parva
CCCCAATCTATTGTTTCCTGGTGTGCACCTGATCTCTTGTTTCCTGCTGGGTCCCCAATCTATTGTTTCCTGGTGGCCCTCTGATCTCATTTTCTAATGGGCTCCTGATGTTTTCTTTCATAGTGGGCTCCAACACTCCACTTGTCACTACCAGGGTGTACTGAAGTGTGCTTGTACACCAGCACTTTCAATAAAAACAAAGCAGGAACATAATGCTGTAGTTTTACTAGCAATAACAACTGTGCAGTGTTTCATTACATTAGTGTGGCTCCATGACTAAAGGGTAAGCTCAGTAGTGATAGTTTGATTTTTGTATTTTGATGTTTACCTGTGGATGGAAGCAGACATGAGGCAAAAGCATTACACAGAGATTAATAATTATTAGAAATGTGTAATTATTGAAAGGGGCTTGCATGACTTGAGCTCAGCATTAAAGCACTTTTGATAAACACTCACTTGTTATTATGGGGTAATTACAGCATTTACTGCAGCAGTTGTGGCAAAGTGGTGAGGCCCCTGGGGGGCTCAGGCCTAAGACCAGCCACAGTTGTTGCAACCCCTGTTAATAGGGTGACTGTCTTAGCTGCTTTTCTTCCTTTATGGTGTCTGCAATAGGGCTGCAATGGTCTGGCCTGCCAGGACACCAGGAGAATGGTTCCCACCCAAAAGTCCGGCCTGACAGGGAGGTTCTCCTCCCTCACTGGCCTTTTGCATGATGTTGGCCGGCGGGGGGGGGGGGGGGGGGGGGGGGGGGGGGGGGGGGGGGGGGCTGTGGAAGGGGACATGCCCAAGCCAGTCTGACTCTAATGGTAGCACATCTGCATGTTACAGGTAGAGACACACAAGGGATGTACCAGCTGAGTTCTATTAACCCATAGTAACTAATCAGAGGTTGTGTTTCATTATTTTAACTCCCCTGTGCTAACTTCTGATTGGTTACTAGGGGTTACATGACTTCATTAAATGTTTGTCCCTACAGTTACATCTCTCTGCCTGTGTGCAAGTTGTGCTTATTGATCCCCAAAACCAATGTAAATAATAAAATGTAACCAGATTTTTATAGTGTACTATTACAAAATATTTTATAAATTCATTCAAAGCGTCTCATGCCTAATGGGAGATTTTGTTTTTTAACTCTGCATTTTTTATTTGCTTTTGAAGGAAGGTTGCCATTCACAACTCATATGTCACAAAGCACTAAAAGTGTCAGAATCCCAGAGGAGGCCCATGGTAGCTTGTTAATCTCTCTAGTTTAAAGGAAACAGACTAATTCACTTACTCATAATGAAATCCATTCCTCGCACAGTAAATTCTTTCCAAAATTCTTTATGGCTTGTCAATCTATGATTTAAAAAAAACAGCTGTATATATTTTTCCAAATATTCATTTCTGTAAAAAAAAAAAAAAGCAGAATTTAATTTCTGATAATAATCTGAGTGCAAATATCTTGTTGTGGTTAGTAGCTTTATCAAGTGGTTTATATCATGATAGTGTTAGAACACTTGACAGGTAAATAGCTAGATGAATATACCATTCTTCAAAACAATAATCTATTACCTGCTTTTTTTATCTGACAGTGAAAGTTAGATTAACAGTTTTTGCAAACCGACAGTATACCTTTCACTGTACAATAAAAGGTTTTTATAAAAACAAAACAGGTAGCAGATTGTTGTTTTGAAGACTGTGTACTGTAATGTTTTGTATACTGTAGATTTTCAAAAACTGTTAATCTGAAATAGTCTGCATGTTAAAAGTCAGTAATAAAATAAAAAATCCCATTTGGATTAGCAAATTCAAATACATCAGTTGTGAAAATGTTTTCCTTGAAGATAAATTCATTAATTTTATTGCCCTTTGTCTATTTTTATCTTCATTGTATTGTTTTATACGGTGCTTAGATAAGACGTATTCAGGAAGTGGAACTGTTCTTACAGATAATTATCGTATTTTTCTCTCTGAAGCTGAAGAAAAGGAATATTCACTCCATAAGACGCACAGGCATTTCCCCCCAACTTTTGGGGGTAAAAAAAGTGTGTCTTATGGAGAAAAAAATATAGTAGCTAAATATTACATTTTATAGACAAAAAAACTGTGATATTTTGTAAGCATAGATTCAGTATAGAGTAGCTTGAAATACATTTGAGGCATTCTCATGTTGAGGTGTTTTTGTTTTCTCTTTTTGTACTTCTGGTTAGCATTTAAACTGATATTTGGTCATTATAGCTATATCAACCAACCTATTTCAAAAACAATTTTTAAAAAATCCTGATCAGAAAGACAATCAATAATGAAAATCTGGTCATACTTGCCCTACCAAAATGACTAAAGGAGACCTAAAGTATAAAAATAAAAAAGAATTATTCAAATATTTACCTTATACAGAGCCGATTGATTACAGTCACAGCATGAGCTGTGCTGTAATTAGCCGGCAGCTGAAGCTTCCCCCGATGCTTCCTTCACAGCGCGCAGCTCCTTCTTCTCCTTCCCCGGCCTCAACAACATCATCACGCTCATTGTGGGGAGCATTCTCATTGGCCTCCGCAATGAACGTTATGATGTTTAAGCCCTTTTTCTCCCGAGGTGAAACAAGGTGGGAGGAGATTCGCGCTGGCTGGCAATCAGCCAGCGCTGTGAAGGAAGCGTCAGGAGCCGGCTAATTACAGCATAGCTCATGCTGTGACTGTAATCAATTGGCTCTGTGTAAGATAAGTATTTTAACAGTTCTTTTTAATTTTTTTTACTTTAGTTCTCCTTTAAGTTTTAAAATTCTCATTTGGAGGAGTCAGTGTTGGAGTGAGGCCTCATGACCCACAGCCTAGTAGCAAATGTTGTACACCAAAATTTTCAAGTGAAATTTTAAATTTTGATCAGAATTTTGAAATTTCGAGTGAAATTTCATTCGATTGATCGATCATTTCATCTTTAATAAATTTCGCCCTTAGTGTAATTAAATGTAGCTAGGGTCCTGCAAATATTAATAGAGATGCTTTTTGGCATCAGATACTCTTCTCAGACACCCTTAAGTACTGGAGCCCACCGGAGGATCATCTGGTACTCTGGTTAACTAGTCCAACCATGCGAGGAAGGTATTGTGAAATGGGAAACACCTATTCAAGTGCCAACTGAGACCCAGCATATCTTATTCAGATCATCTTCAAATTCTTCTACACACAGGGGATTATTGACTAAATTACAAATATTCACATAAAGGTGTGAATTCACCAGCTAATGATGGTTGCACATTACCCAATAGACGGCTACTGTCACAGTCACACATTCATTATGGGAATACTGTCGCAGTCATGACTTTACTATGGGAATATTGTCACGGTTACGACTTTACTATTGTCGCTGTTGTGGATTTGCTATGGGAATCCACTGCTTGAGGATTCAACAGTCGAATTCTCACTTTAGTCAATTTAGTCAAATTTAGTTGATATTTCCAATGGCATGCACTTAGCCAGTGACTGTAGATATGTGTCAGCGGACAGGATCTACTAATTTGACTAATAAATTTTTATTGGTCAAACTGTCATTCAGCCCTCTATACTCCTAGGACAATATCAGTTCATGGTTGGAAACCTATTGATTCTTTATCCTGGATTGTCTGGTGTATTGGCCACTGCTTCACCCAGTTCAGGGGTCGGGAAATTTAAAAGAGGAGGAAGTCATTTCACTCCCTCTTCCATCATCCAGCAGCGACAAATTTTTAAGAGGTGCAAAGGGGGTGAGCGCACTCATCTGATCAAATGACCTGCCGACGGCCAATCAGAAGAGGCATTGGAAGTCATGGGCGGGGCTAGGGAGATGCGCTCTGAGCCACAACAAGGCGGTTAAAGAGGTGCATGTGGCTTGCGATCCGCACTTTGCCGACCCCTGACCCAGTGTAATGCTTGGTCAACCACTATGCTCTGCTAACCATATACTTGCCCTATGGAAGAATTCAGTAATCTACTAGTGATTACACTGATGTGTCTCCATGTCTTATGACTTAATAATGTTCTGATCAGAATCAGACTGAATTGTCTGTTGTAAAAGTCAGCTCCCATTGTTTTAGTGTACTTGGTTCTGTATGTATTTATAACAGAATATAATTTAAAAAATGAAAATGTTCTACAGTAACTGTATAAGTAGATTATTTTTACAATGGTGGAAGAACGCATTACAAAGGTGAATTTAATGTTCAGTGTCAAGGTTCTCTGTAATCTATAGTGGGATGCCAGATGTATGTCTGACCTTTTGCCCTCATTATTCTAATAGTTCCCCATATAAAACTACTGAAGAACCCTTTTAGCAAATAATTGATACAAATGAAATGCTAGGTCCTTAAATTGGATTAGAAACCTTAGATTTCATGCCGTGTGGGAGGTTGGTCATTTCTTAATTGTCATAAGGTCACAGTGCGTTTCTTATATTGTAGAGAAAAAAAAAAAGATTTTATTTGTACCTGGAGACCAAGAATTTGACTACTAAAATATAAAATTGTAATAAAACAAATGTTTGATGCTTTTGGAACACTTTATGGCATTTTGTAAAAATTTTATTTTGTGATACTTTTTCTTTTGTTTATGATCAAGCTGACTTTTAAAGGACCAGCAACAACAAGAAAATAAAAAAAAATCCCATTTGGGTTGACATAGCAGGTATTTAAATACAGCACTTGTAAAAAAATGTTATCTTTGTAGTTTAATTCATGTACTTTGTTGCTTTCTCTCTGGTTTTATCTTTAATGAATAGAATACCTTCCAAGATCCAAGCTGGGCAATTAAGGACAGACTTGGTCAAAATTTTTAATGAAGTCAATGGTGCAACACCCACTTTCTCATGATTGTTTGATGGTCAGTGACTTCATTAAAAATTCTGATGTGACATCATTGGTGCACCACCCACCTTTTACCGATTGGCTGTACACCGGTGACATGTTTTCAGCAGACTGTAAGTAAATAGTTCAGGAGGAAGCAGCACGATGAATGGTGGATTAAACCATCGACTTTTACTGTGAAACAAACAGCAACAGTGACATGTTTCGGGGCTGTAGCCCTTTATCAAACCAAGTTTGTTTTTTTTGAATCACAGTAAAAGTCAATGGTTTAATCCACCATTCATCGTGCTTCTTCTTCCTAACCTATTTACTTACAGTTTGTATATTGTATTGGGACAGGAGTACTGGAATTAATAGCACAAAATTCTCAATTAAGGAATACTCTCCTCTGGATCAACACTATCTATTATGTTTTCCGCAGACTTGCCCGGGACCATGGGCAGGACCCAATAAACAGGAATGTCTGGCAAATTCAGGGACACTGGGAAGATCTGCCAGGATTAGTAATCCATGTTAGAACCACTGTTGTGTAACATTTTTCCAATGCAAACTAAAGGCTTATACTTGTTTTGGAATCATATATTCAATGTGTTGAATAATTCCAATAAAACAAGCAGGTAGCTAAGTACACATGGGATATATGACTTGTGCTTATATTAATATTATCATTTGCAACTTGATATCAATCCACTTTGTCCCACATTCCTTCCCTTTATAGTGCTAAAGCTCCCACTGATTTTCTTTCATGACTCAACATTAGTAGCTCCTATGGATGTGATGGAAGCCACATCTGCAAATACGTGTAAAGATTCACATATGCTTGCTGCCATATGTTGTCCAGAAATGCTAGCTATAGTTTATAAAGCATTGGCTGCAAACTTAAAGAACCATAGGCTGGTCACACATGATAGGATACTGAATAATCAGTTAAAGGACCAGTAGCACAAAAAAAGAAAAATCCCCATTTGGATTGGCATGGCACTTATACAAATAAAGCACTTGTAAAACTGTTATCTTTTTAAAGTTATATTCATGAATTTTATTGCTTTCTGTCTGTTCCCTTCTTCACGGATAGCAGCCATGTTGTTAAACAGACCTCACTCTGTCTCTTTGTTCTCTATGGTGCTTTACGAAAAGAATATACAGGAAGTTTGCCCTAAAGCAGGAATTTCAAAGCTAAATATCTTATTTTATAGACACAATTTATAATTTCTTGGAAGCACAAATTGAATGTATTTCAACTATTTATGCATTTTAGGCATTTCCATTTTTTGGTGTTAAAAAAAAGGTTTGATTGCCCACCTATTGGCCTACTCTGGGAGGATGATCATTTTGAGCATGCAGTAAATCCAGTAGTACTTATTTCCCGTATTATGTGTTTGAGGACATTGACTTAAACCAAGAGTCGGCAAACTTTAAAGGGGAGAGAGCCATTTCGCTCCCTCCTCCACTGGGGAAAATTTTCTTTTGAGCCTCAACAGGGGAGGAGCGCAGGCTCCTGATCACATGACCTGCTGATGTCCAATGAGAAGAAGTATCATAGGTCATGGGCGGGGCTAGGGGGATGTGCTCCAAGCCACAACAAGGTGGAGCCGCACTTTGCTGACCCTTGATTTAAACGAACTAACTAGAGCTGCTGATCGAATGACATCCTACTGTTTATTACATACATTTAGGCTAGGTTCACACTAGCGCAGGGGTCGGCAACCTATGGCTCTTTTGATGTCCATATCTGGCTCTTTCATTGTGGCAAGCACCGCTGGTTACAGTTTGCCAACAAGCGCTGCAGAGAGAAAGCTCTCTCAGCGCTTCCGGGTTGCTAGCCAATCCGGAGCCGCTGACGTCACCGGGAGTCCAGATTGCTAGCCAATCCGGAGTTGCATGTGACTTCAGCGGCTCCAGATTCAAAAGGGCTGAGGGAGCCGCATGTATATGGCTCCCTCAGCCCAAAAGGTTGCCGACTCCTGCACTAGCGTATGATGTGCAACGCATCATACACTAGTGTGGAAAAAAAAAAAAAATAAGCCAAGCGTTTTTTTTCTATTGTACTTACCAGCGACAGTGTGAATGCTACCTCAGCGTTCACAGCACTTCCTATGTGGTCGCATTTTAGGGTGGCGTATTATACACCAGCCAAAATGCGACACACAGAGTTCTGGACACAGCATATGCGCATTCTACACTAGTGTGTCCGGGACTAGGTAAGTGCTCTCGGTTTTCATTGAGCCGTATTTTTTTTTGCACACTAGCGAATTGTGCGCTGAGCCTTACCATGCAGGTCAGATAATTGAATTACAGCAAGCTGTTGGTGGAAAAGGTGAAAGCTGTAGCTCAATACAGTATAATCTTTGTTTATTTTCCAACATAGACATACAGTATAACTTCATAGGACAGGTATGGCTATGTAAGCAAACATGGGAGAAATGTATCAAATGATCTTAATATAAACAGCTGTGCCTGTTTCTTTCTTTACACTACTGGTTGGTTTGTGTAAAAATAGGCAAAAATAGTCATTGCTAATATTTGGCTAACATAACAGACATTAATGGAAATCAAGGATGTAAAATTGGAGTTACTTCCTTTTTGAAGCAAAAGTGTTAGTTCTTATTTAGGCGCCCATTTAATGATGAATAACTGTTACTTTTTAGCACGCCCTTTTTTACCATTGCAATAACACCACTTGATAGTTTTCCCTCTATGGGGTTTATTCACTAAGGTGCGAATTCGACTGTCGAATTCGCAAACAGTGGATTCCCATAGCAAATCCGTTACAATTTCCCCATTATAAAGTCGCAACAATTTTTTTAAAGGTAAGATTGCGACAATTTTCCCATAATAAAATCGCGACTGCGACAATATTCTCATTATAAAGATGCAACTGCAGCCTATTGCGAATGTCTTTATCTGGTGAATTCGCACCTATTCGCAACAATTCAGACTTTAGTGAATAACCCCCTATGTGATTGGTTGCTAGGGTTACTGCACAGTAACAATGTGGCAGCTGTATTGGTGATGCTTTATGTGTATACACATGTTTAGCATTTACTGGTAAAGAGCAGCCCCTGTTAATACATTTCCAGATCTTTTGTAATTTCTGCTTCCTGTAGAAGATTTGGATAAGGAATCAGGAATGGAAATAAAAGAATAATGTATCATCTAATTGCAGTACTCTTCATTTGTTGTACAAAACAGACAGAAACATAATAATATTTGTTAAAGTTTAAGATAAGATTTCCAGCCCATTTCACACTTTAGGTTTCAATAATACAATATCAAGTTTTTATCAAAAAAAGGTTGGAGCTGTGCAGGGTTCTTTACACTACTCCCTACAATGTGTCATAAGGCTGGAGTCACACTAGCTGATTTTCAGCTGAGCTTTTTTAATTAATCTAATTATTGTCTATCTTGCAAAGCACAATAGCCTGTGTGGATTATCCCACAGGAAACAATGGAGACTATTTTCTCACACCTGGCTCTAATGCTGCAGGGACATACAAGTGCTGTTCATAGGCAAAGCTGTAGTGCTAGCTGTGAAGAGACTCACTGAGAATTGGATGCTGCAGAACCTCTTGACAGAAGCAGGCTGTAACACACTTGGAGCAGATCAGGCTGAAGCAGGGAGAGACTAAGCATAGATCACTTAATAAATGGCTTCAAAACACCAGGCAAACATCCAGCAACATAAGTTGACAATTGATGTTCATTGATGCATCTAGGCAGTGTTCGCTATTTTAATTTCTTGTCAAAGTCAGTGGCCAGGATTGGCTACTGAACCCAGAAGTGCTGGGCTAAAAGAGCCCAGTGCTTTCTGGCAACCAGCTGATCACCAGCAGGCAAGAGCGGTACTTACAAGCTGTGCCACTCATGACAGACCCCAGCCCAAGGGTGCAGTTTCCACTGAAGTCTGGACCCACCTAAAGTTTTCTCTATGTCCTGGTTGGCCAGTCCAACACTGCTTTAGACAATTTAATATTATGGCATATAATATCAAAGTAAAATGTCCTACTTTGTAGATATTATGGAAGTGCAGATTAAAGTATAGCAGGTATAAATGCAGGTTTAAATTTTTAGTTTTTTTGTCATTACTGTCCCTTTAAGGCTAGCAGATGTAATTAAAGTGCACCTGTCAGGGTCTGCTCCGATGCCCAACTGGAATCTCAAGTGGGGTTGGGCCGGGCTGAAAGGATGACTGACATTAAAGTTTCTCAAGTCAGGTCCCTTAAATCATGATCTAGCAGGGATCTGATTGGAGGAGCTATAATGTCAATCATCATTTTGATCCACCCAACCCGACTCGAGATTAAAGTCGGGCATCAGAGCAGAAAAGAAGCAGGGAGTTTGCTTCTTTTACTATAGTTTTAGCTGAATTCCTTTATATTGGAATACTTACAAACTAAAAAGAAGTCTCTGGTCTGCTTCTATGGTAATAAACGGATTTTCTTGAAGGCTATTATGAAGCCCCATGGTGTTAGACTCAGATCCTCTGGATTTGCTGCCTGGGACTGTTGCTCTTTAACCAGTCATTGTAGTGGAATGAACTTGCCCCAGTTATAGCAGTGATACATCCTTGATCTCCCAAAAAGAACTGATGCTAAAGACAGTGATAACCTCCATTTTCAATGACAGTTCTTTGAGTGGTGAAGAATTCTACCAATTTGGGCACACAAGTAGCTATTATCTGGACTTCGTGCAAGCCAAATCCTATGATAGGGCATCCTGCTAATCATTTTCGGAGATGACAGAGGTAATTTACAAAGCTTGCAGAAGCCAAGAATCTGTAATACTGAATGCACTGGCTGGCAAGAACCCCAGATTCACCCAAAGATTCCACTAACGCAAAAAATATGTTGTGCTATTTAAACAAAAAAAAAGTTATTTGTTTTGGAATATTTCCTGCATTTTTCTTCATATTCATTTTTTTTTTCTGCAAGCAAGGCAACTCTTTATTTCCTGGAAAGCTGTGATTTGTATGTACTTCCTGTTTCTAACCATGCTTTATGACATTGTTTTTACAAACTAAGATGGCATCAATCAACAGCAAAAGTGAAATAAATTGACCCCACTAGTATTTAAAAGAAATGTATGTTGCCCCGCCTATACATAAAACGGAAAACACAGACCTGATTCTGTGGTGTGTGATTAAGCAAAAACCCTTCGACAGTGTACCCATTTATCTTGGCAGGGTATGTTTCCACTGGATCTGAAACCCATACTTTCCAATATACCAGGGAGGGAACAATGAGACAGTGGTCATTCCCCTGTGCTATATAGATATCATACCTCACTCTGATTGGCTGGGAGCTGGTGTGAAGCATCACGTTTGTTACTGGGCTGGAGGGAGGATGGGGGAATTCTTAGAAGATAAGGATTCTTGACCTAGAAAAATGGGACTGTCCCATGGAATTCCCAGACACTTGGTAGGCATGTATAATGCTATACTGCAGGACCAAGCTTCCACAGCCCATTTAGGTTCTTCACATAATTTACACCATAAAACATTATTTCATTTTTAGAATTATATATCAAATTATTGGAGGTATGGACTTATATACCATAGAGACAATGAAGGCAGCTGCCATGGGGCAGAGGGCTCTGAGAAGCCCCCAACTGCTTTGTACAAAATTACAGAGAGGGTAGTGCAGATTAATGAATGTATACCAAAGACTGCCGGCCCTCTTTAAAGGCAAAATGTACCCTGCTTATCAACAAGGTTTATCTTACATTTATTTTCCTATTAAATAGCAACGCATGAGGTCATAACTTCTTATTTGCACAGAACATTTGTTCTCTGAATATTGTCATTTCTATATACACATCTTAAGCTGTTGCTAAAATACAGCTACAGGCAACCTCCAACAGCCAAGAGTTGTCATTCAGCAACTCAGTTAACCACAAGGCCAAAGGAATAAATGCACTCAGGAAACAAAACACAAAGGCCTCTTTTAAACCACTGTGTTAAATGCATTTTTCATCTGATCTGTTTTTCCAGTATCCCTGTGGCAAATGCATACTAAACCGGTTTGCCTCAAGCTCCACTTCTATCTGACTGCTTTAGTCAGAATGGAGTGCTTTCCCTGACATTGTGAGGAGGACTCTGGGTACAAAGGAATATTAGTAATCCTGGTTTGTTGATGGTCAAATCAATGTGTGTGTATTTGCAATGCATTCCTCTGGCTATAATAAGCATCAGGATGAATCAGGAGAGATGTATGCCTCCTAAAAGGTAGATGTGCCAAATTACCAGATTTAATGTGGTGACGTAAATGAGTAAAGCAATGGCATCCTAAGTCCGTTTTTTTTCATTTGCAAATGGTGATGTTGCCACAAAGGATTGGCTTGGCCCATTAGGGCACCAGAGGATCCAGGGAATCAGGCCTGCAGCTAAAAAGCATCTCTTTTAAAATTTTCAGATCCCTTGCTACTTTTAATTACACTAACACTTGGGAAATTGACTCTTTTGTAATATCCAACAAAACTGATAAATTGTGATAGTTCTGGTGTAAATTACATTTTCTAATAGGCTGTGGGCCCTTGCAATGAGCTTCTCTGGTGGGCGAAGATGACTCAATCTGACACTGTTGCCACACACCCAGGGTGGAGCACCAGTGACGTAACTATGGGTGTAAGGGCCCTACAGTAGAATTTGCACTGGGATCCCTCCCTCTGCAGAGTGCCAAGCATAATCAAAAATGGGGTAGTGGACACCAGGAAGGGGCACTTTGTGGCCTGTTTGAGCATTGCCAGAGCAGTACTTCTCAGCCGCATGAGGATCTAGCACTTCTCTGCCACTGGAAATTCAGGTACCTCCCCCTTATTTCCAGAGTGCAACTTCTGCATTGCCGCAAAGTGTCTCTGATGTGTACTGAGTTAAGACTGAGGAAGAAAACAAGAAATTGTGACACTGAGGGAGCAGCAGCCAAGGAGTGTCTGATTTGCCACTGTAGTTACACCCCTGACTAGCTACTGCAAAATATTTTTGCTTTGATATTAAGTTTACACAACCATTTTTCTCTTTTTTTTGTGATTTCATTTGCATTAGCAACTGAGGATTATGGGTACATGTGTAAGAATGAAAGGCAGAAGTTGTTACAAATGTCTAGCAAATAATGCAAAGAAGCAGTTGAATTAAAAGGGAAAGGTAAAATGGAAGTTTTATAACAAGAAAATGAAAAAAAAAACAACATTTTATATAAAAATGTAAAACTGGTTAGCCAGTTATGCCACATATAGCTAAAGGTTAAACAACAAGGCAGACTGATATGTTGTACAAGCCTATTAACCCACAGACCAATTAGACAAGTGGTTCTTAACTGGGGTTCGATCAAACCCTAGGGGTTTGGTGAGTCAGTCTCAGGGATTTGGCGGAGCCTCCGCCGCAGAGGTCAAGGGATTTATCACTAAAGAAGGGTGATTTATCACTAAAGAAGGGTTCGGTGAATGTGCGTATGAAGCTGGTGGGTTCGGTACCTCAAACAAATATAAGAACCACTGAATTAGACTCAGTGGTTACTGTGGGTTAACGGGACAGGTAAAACTCTGTCAAGGTTTCTGCATAAATCCCATATGTTTCTACGGTCTTTTGCTTGTTAGCATGTAACAGAGTGGACAATACTCTATAAACCTTCCTTTTTTTTTTCTTTTCTTTTAAAAGCACTTGAAAGCATGACCTCCAAAAATGGCAAAAAAATAACCCCTTTCAAAAGCTTGTTAAATAAATAAATGAGCGTGCTTGTCATTCGAATGTGTGCATAATCTATCATTCTGTAACTTTAAGCCAACTGTAGACAAATTATTTCCAAGGTGACAAGAGCTTGCAGGCCATCTGGGCATTTAAATGTGCTATGGAAACCAAAAGCAACATTAGCACGCGTATGCACAATGTACAATTTATAAATCACTCTTGCTAAATGGAAACAATACTAGCTCCTAAAAACTCTCTTTTTTTTCCACTTAAAGTGCACATTTATTTCTTATGAAAGGCCCTGGGCAGTATAGGTAAAGCATCTGAATACTAATTTCATATGGCTTTAATCTAATGTCTGTAAATTTGATATCCAACTTTCAAAAGTCCAACTGTTGACGATCTACAAGGTCCAATCATCCCTACATAAGCTACAAATCTAACCATTCATGTCATTTCGGCCGGGGATCTGTGGTGGTAGAGGTTCCCTATCCCTTTAATAGTGGAATAAAAGCATTGTCCACTATGTAAACTCAATAGATATGCCAAGCTAGCTTGACTTACTGGCAGCTCTTTATGACTGACCATACATTAGCAAAATTTTCCATAATGGCAAATCAGTGTACCAGTCCATTTGGACTGTAAGCTCTACGGGGCAGGGACCTCCAAATCTCTTGTGTCAACTGCAACCTAGCCCTTAACGTGATGTATCCTTGTGATCTTATTCTGTATTGTACAATGCACTTTTCCCATGTCTGTTATATTTGTATTGCTGAATTGCACAGTGCTGTGTAAATTTGTGGCGCTTTATAAATAAAATTATACATACACACAAATTATACATATATACATACCAGTGGGTTAAAGTGGTTTATGTTGATTCACTATGTTGCTATTAATCTGTTATCACCCTTATACAAATTTATAGACAATTTCTTAAAAAAAAATAGGTTGGATTGACACATTCATTGATGCAATGTAAAGTGCTCCTTGTTCATACAATAACAATGGCTGGCAGCACTGTGCTCTAATGGTTGTTACCTTCTTTTGATATCATCACATACTTGCAATAAATCTCTTCTGATTAAATTGGAATAAGGTCCAGCGCCCAGTATACAATAAATATCGTTAAAACACCAATAAATGACAATAGAAATCTGATTATTAAAAAGTCCAATATAAAAATAGTCCAAGAGTCCAGGTAAATGAAACAGTCTTAATGAACCTGATTTAAAGAATGACAATAGTCCTCCTGCAAGCAATCCTCCAAAGACAGTCTGTCCCAGCTGTCCAAATAAGTTCAAAGAAGATGTGATTCGTAGGAAACGAATGTGAGGTTGCGCTGGAGTAGAATCGAAAAACAATGGAGGATATACCTCGCGTAATATTGTTTAAAACAATTGGATTGTGTCTGGTGCAGTAACACACTGTGAATGACCACATCAATGGTCATTGGCATAATTGCACATCAATGTCTGTCTGATAAATTGTGTACCAATTCACAGCACTTTATAAGCACAGTGTTTATTGGTTACTACTCACTGGTCATTCACAGTGTGTTACTGCACCAGACACAATCCAATTGTTTAAACAATATTACGCGAGGTATATCCTCCATTGTTTTTCAATTCTACTCCAGCGCAACCTCACATTCGTTTCCTACGAATCAAATCTCTTCTAGTGTTCTATAAGATAACTTCCTCCTAGGGATTGAGTGCAAAAAAAAAAAAACAACCCATGATCACTGTACAAACAACGTCCATACAGTATACACTAATCCAAGGATTGGCCCTTTAATGAAGTAATTTTTGTGTGAGAACTAGTGGAAAGGCATCTACTATTATGTTGTGGGCATTTTTCATAATTCGGCTGGTGCCACATCTCCATAGCCGAATCTGCTCACTTACCTGGTCACATTGCTTTAATTGGGAAACTCTGGATTGTGATCCCACAGAGTTTCCCATTAAAAGTATGGAAACAAGGTAAACAAAGATCTACTTCGGGGGGTAGAGAGGTGACGGGTGGGAAGCCACTTATATATAGTATTGCTGGATTTAAATAAATTGCTAATCTTCCTAAGTACTCAGGAATACTATTCATTAACCAGATATGCTTATTAACATTGCCTTACATAAAATAATCTTTTTCTGCTAAGATATGAAGTGAGATTTTTGGAAGCTGTCTAAATGCGGTTAGGAAACTGCAATAAATCAGAGGGTGAAAACATGATTGTGCAAAGCGTAGAACCTAGCTGTTGTATTTACCGATGCAGCTGGCTGTGTTTCTTGTTGTTTATAATTGAATGTTCTGCACAAATGACAAGATGAAATTGCCATTATCCACATGTTGTGTACACTGATATCCAGCTGAGTCAGAACTTTTGGATCACAGCCCAAAGTGTTATAGAGGCATTGAGGAAAGGACAGAAAGAAAATGCTATTATTGTTGCTTTTGTTGTACATGGGGGGTAGGGGAGAGGTTTAATGTTTATTTATTTCTTTTTTGTTTTTGAAGAATAGAAATATTTAAAAAAAAAATCAGTTTGGTGCAATCTGTAGTAATGAAAGTCATGGTGCCTTGTTTTTATTATTCTTTTGAAATTCACTTTAACTTTAAATATAGATTTGGATTTGCGGCTCTCCAGAATTATACTTTAAGATTGTGTTTTCTCATTATATTGAAAGTGGCCCTAAACAATATGGTTTAGAATGTAGTATGCAATAGTAATTTCAATAGTAATTTCTGGCAGTGATTAAGTACATCGTTAGTTATACCACCACCCACTCATTCTTTATACGTCTGTGCGCCAGTGTTGTCCTTGAGGTAATGGGGAGGATTGGGAAAGCGGGGACAGCAAAACCAGGGGACAGGAACCCGGGACAGCAGGACAGAACCTGAAAAATGGAACTGTCCAGCAAGATCGTGGACAGTTGGGAGGAATGCTTAACTGACATTATCATCAAGTTATATTATCAAGTTTAAGATTTGTTTATGCCTTAAAACTTTGTGTACTAAATATGTGTAGTGTAAGTGGATTATGACATCCCTCTAGAGCAGTCACGCATGAAATTTCGGCCCGAAGTCATCGCGTCCTGTGTTACATTATGATGTTCGGGCCTGACGTCACCGCGTCGTGTGTCACGTGATGATGTTCGGGCCTGACGTCACCACGCAGGAACCCTTATATAAAGGGACCTGCAGTCTCTTCCGGCTTCACAGCGTGTTCGCGACCACTGTGAGAGCATTGTTCGACCCCCAAAGGGGTTGCGATTCGCAGGTTGAGAACCACTGCTCTAGAGCCACCAACTTAATACACTTTTCTCCTTTGGCGTTCAGACTACCCTTCAGTTATTTATGTTTGGCTTTTCCTAACACTATTAGATCAAGGCACAAGCCACCAAAAACAGTTAAAGGCCTAAGGACAGCTACTATATCCACCACCAAGGAAGCAAATATACTTTCATGATATATGATTTCAGTGATATATGATTCTTCTTTCCAAATTAATAATACTGTAATTATATATAGAAGAAATGACATACAGTATAGGCAATGTCTACAGACAGGGTTAGACTGGCCTGCCTGGGAATGAAAGAAAATGACAATAGTCCCTGGCAAAAAATGGATTCTGATCCCTGCTTCTGCTTTTGGATTCTCCCTAGCTGTTTGGAGCACTGCTGCAGACTTAACAGCTTGGCGCACCTCAAGCTCTACTTGAGATCATGTACCCAATCTCTCTGGACCTCTCAAAACATCCCATTATATTCATTAACCACTGGTGCTGGTTGACAGAAATCGACAAAACATGCACCTGAACATGCACCTCCCCTGCATTAGGGAGACTAGTGGACGGTTTTGAGAATCGTTGTTGTTAATAGAAAACACGTAAAAAATTTCCTTAATTGTTTGCAGGGAACTCAGGGAAATGTTATCACTGTTAATATATTAATAATAATTTTAAAAAAAATGATAAAGTGCTGGGTAATCCTGTCTGTTGCCATTTGCAAACTATTAAGAAGATGTACATATGTAAATGCTGTTAGAAACAATTCACCTGGCAAAGATCCTGTGCAATATACTATTAATTACAGGGGTGTTGCTGGCTTCCACATCGAAGATCTTCTTGAGTGAACGTTTTTTGATTACTCTGTAATACATCATACTTAGCACTTTTTAAACTACTGTAAAGGTTTCCAGAGAAAGTTAAATGAGGTAATTATTAGCAAAAGTCTACATGTTCAACCTTAAGTAACCAGACTACCCAGATATATAAAGATGCTTTGTTTAAAGGGTCATTAACACTAGAAAAAAAATTCTATTTGGGTTGGCATGGCAATTGTTCTTCTGGAGCACCTGTAAAAAATGTCACTTTTGAAGTTGAATTCCCTACGTTGTATCTCTGTGTTGGGTTATGTTGTCTCTCTCTGCTGATTGCAGAAAAAGTGGCCTTTTTGTGTCATTTTATGAATTATTTTCTAAAAGTTTCATAGAAAACAACAGAACTAGGTGGGGATTTGTTGATTTAACAGATCAAAGGTGGCTGCAACCAAATGCAAATCAGGAATTCAACTTCCAACACAAGAGTTTTAACAGTGCTATGTAGGAATAACTGTCAATCCCGATGGGATTCTTTCTTAGTCTGATGTGATTGGTTCTTTAAAACACAGCTTTATGTTTTTATCTATATTATACTGCATTTCTGCTCATTAGTGGAAAGCTTACTTATTTTGTTACAGTGTCATTTTGAATTATGAATCTAGGATTCTTGAGAGAAATTTATTGAAGTCGGAAAGACCACTTTACCGAGAGAAATCTCATTTTGTTTTCTCGAGATTTCATTCAAAATCCCGCGATCGAGTTTCTCGATCTCAAGTTTTTAAATTTTTTTCCATGGACAGGTAGGCATGCTTTACATTAGTAGCCATGCTTTACTTTAGTAGCAAGCTTTACATTAGTAGCATGCTTTACTTTAGTAGCATGCTTTACATTAGTAGCCATGCTTTACTTTAGTAGCCATGCTTTACATTAGTAGCTTTACTTTAGTAGCATGCTTTACATTAGTAGCCATACTTTACTTTAGTAGCACGCTTTACATTAGT
>WMED01007490.1:0-17601 GCA_019650415.1 Pipa parva
TTTTATTTACGATTTACACAACGTGCCAACTTTTCTGATTTTGGGGTTTGTAGATTATTATATTAGGGTTTCATTAGGCTATTTTCTTGTTTCATTCTGGAATAGCAGAACTATAGAGATCTAGTGAGATTGATTCATTCAGGCTGTTTATTCAAAAGAGCACTCACAGGACTTTCAGTGGACACTATACATTCAATGAGAAAATGATTTTCTTTGTGATGTGCTGCATTTACCAGTGGCAATCAGAAGTTTGCTCCGGCTTAATATATTGCTCTCTGACCTAAGCTTCAAGAAATCCCTTGCAATCCCTACCATATTATGAGATGTTGTCTTTTCAGTGCACAGTTAGAAATAATTATTTCTCAAGCTACCAGAGGGAAGAGAACACTTCTCCAAGTGTTTTGGTAGTTCTCAACATGGCAGGTGTTTCTAGGGAAACTTTTTTTGTTTCTACAAATGCCAGACTTCACATTCCAGAATTCTATCCACAACAGAGTTCTTCATTTCACCTTTCTGCACCACTAATGTCAATTTACATTAATGCCATTTGTCCTATCACCATTCCATGACATTTGATGGCACACCAAAATAATGCAGGTGATAACGGCTCATTATTGTGTACACGAGTTTGTTGGGGTTTTTTATCACTCCCTTTCTTGACAATATGCTTCTCAGGGCATTGACTTACTAAGAATCCTTTTCTACATTACCACCATCATAGTGTGAGGTGATTCCTTTAGTGCCATTGCATTCTTCTTATTCAAACTAGTGTTGTTATTTTCACATCAATGTGCAAATTATCTTTCAACCCTTTTAGCCTTAAACCTCAGCAAATGAGTTAGTACCACCCCTCACTCATGTTACGAAAATTTTGTCTTTCCTTCAGTAAGTCAAAATGAACAGACTGCTTAGGACTATACCATAGTTTGCTGAATTTGGAAGGCTATCTGACAGGCTTACCCACTGAAGGTAAATTTGCCCCTTTTAAACTTAAAGGGACACTAAAATCTAAAAAAATCAAACCTATATAACGTATTGTACCTTTAATAAATAATGAAGCACAAGCCCATTCCCATTTTTAAAAGAAGATAACTGCAAAATCATTGATCTGGTATGGGACACTGCCTCTTCTCCATCACTCCAAAGGCAGCTGTCGGCGGCCGCAGCACTTATTTATTTATTATCATTTGAAGCAAGTACAGTGAATCAGGGAATCATAGTCAGAGAGAAAAATGATGTAATCCTGGTATCTTAGGCTTGCCCACTCCCTTCCTTAACCAATCGCTACAGTACTGCTAATGAGTGACGGGCAGAGTACAGCCGCTGGGGAAACAGGGATCTGATTGGCGGAGCTATAATGTCAAACGTCATTTAGCCCTAGCCACCCGACTCAAGAAAGAAAAGGCAGGCTGAGGGAAGATTAGAGAGAAACTCTGTATAAATGTACATTTTTAAAAATACATATATATTTACAGAATGTTTATTTCATTGTTAGAACCTAAATTAGTATTTTTTTGAGTAGTTTTGAGGTGACAGGTACACTTTTAAGAGTAATTTACCTATTGAGAAAATGATAATAAAATTTTTTTTTCTTGTTTGCATGCTGCTGTAAGCACTTTACCACTTCTGAAAGTAAATCTACTGGCAGAGTGTAGTAATTACAAGCAGTGTGAAGCTGATAAGCTGTAGCTTACTGCCAGAGCCTCTGCAGTGATGTCACAGGTCAGGATTAGCATGCTTAATGTATTCAAAATGGCTGCCGCCAGTGTGCAGAGCTGTGCAAACTTCAGTGGGACAGTGCAGAGACTACAGAGTGATTCTGGATTTTTTAGTACAACAATTTAGGAGGCAGATAAGTGTACTACTTGTATATGTATTTGTGTGTAGGTACCTTTAGTTCTTCTTTTAGCTTCACTCCACTAGATCAGTTTGCATTGCCTCGACTCATAGGAACTTGGCCTTTAGCTTTTTTGGGAAAATGTTCAGTGAGGTCAGTGTTTCAAAATCCCTGTGAACTCATACATTTCATAGAGAAGTCCCTTATAATAACAACATTTAATATTAATAATTATTACAAAATGAATTTTGATTTTTTTTTCTATAGATCTAGAAATCTATGGAGATTGATTAAGGATCTATCTGTTAATAGTCTCTATATATGTATATTATAAAAAAATCATTGAACACAGAGAAACTTAATGGGTTACTCACTAAAGTCCGAATTGTTCCATATGGGTGCGAATTCGCCAGATAAAGACAGTCGCAATA
This sequence comes from Pipa parva, assembly GCA_019650415.1. Taxonomy (NCBI): domain Eukaryota; kingdom Metazoa; phylum Chordata; class Amphibia; order Anura; family Pipidae; genus Pipa; species Pipa parva. The sequence continues at coordinate 2,269 of WMED01007490.1, forward strand.
GGCTGCTACTGTCACAGTCGCATGTTTATAATGAGAATATTGTCACAGTTGCGACTTTATAATGGGAAAATTGTTGCGACTTTATAATGGGGAAATTGTAGCGGAATCCGCTGTGTGCTAATTCGCACCTTAGTGAATAACCCCCTAAAAATCCACAACTTTGTGCAACTAACAGTTTAGTTATTAATGTATAAATATATTTCATATTCATGGTTTCCTGGTATATGTATGAATAATCTGTGTTCTATCCCCTCAGGTGTTCTTATTGATGCAATGAGAAAAGGTTATTGGATAATATTAGATGAGTTGAATCTGGCCCCGACTGATGTTCTTGAAGCTCTCAATCGACTGCTGGATGATAACAGAGAACTTTTTATAACTGAGACACAGGAAGTGGTAAAAGCGCATCCAAGATTCATGCTCTTTGCTACCCAGAATCCACCAGGCCTTTATGGTGGTAGGAAGGTTTGTAAATCACACTTACTTTGTTTATGAAGTCCGTAAAATAAAATGCATTGGTTAAAAAGGATTTCTGGTACATTACAAGCAAAATTAAGAAAAATAAAATAATTTTTGTATTTAACAGATGTTGTCTCGGGCCTTTCGAAACAGATTTGTGGAACTGCACTTTGATGAATTGCCCAGTGCAGAACTTGAAATTATTCTGCACAAAAGATGCAGCCTCCCCCCTTCTTACTGCGCCAGACTAGTAGCAGTCATGTCAGAGCTCCAGGTAATACACTTGTGTGTTTCTTTTATTTATTTATTTTTGGGTGTGTTCTTTATTTTAGAATGAAATAATTTGTTTAAGCAGACCTGGCAATTTAACAGGAACTGCAATGAGTTTTCCTCTGAATAAGTCCTTAGTGAAAACACATTGAAAGTAATAACCATCCACTTTGTGCAGAATAGTGAGGAGATAATGCCAAGTTGCGCCTGCACATGTGTTTTTTTTTTTTCTTGAAAATGCCTAGGAAATTTGTCCGGGGTGATTGCGCCAGCATTATTTTGCCATGCACTTTTTTCTTTTTTTTAAATAAAAACACCAGGGGAAATTTTGCCCATGTGAGGCCAGCCTAAGAGAAGAAACATTTTGAACATGCCAGACAATTTCTGGGCCTATGTTTATCAGTTTTTCATTGGGTGTGTATAGAGTGGGAGGAGCTAAGATGGGAATCTGAATGCTTGTGATTTCCATGATTAGGCTTTGCAGACTGGATAATGGTACAAGTAGGTTTGAAGTAATGATTGAACAGCTTTAAGGTGCTTTGGTTTAAGGTAAAGCAGTGTAAATATACTTTCTGGGGCCTTGAGTGTTCATTTAAATATGGCTTAGAGGACATAATATGTTTGTGATAAAATATTTTTCATTTCCACTTGATCACAAGCTAGTAATTCAGATTCTATAAATGCACATAGTCACACCTCTACTTAGAGCGTTGTTTTAGTAGCCATTATGATCAATTGTCAACCCTTATTTCTTTTTTTCAGGCATACAGAAGAGGATCTTCTGTGTTTGCAGGAAAACATGGCTTTATAACCCTGCGTGATCTTTTTCGCTGGGCAGAAAGATACAGATTATCAGAACAAACAGAGAAAGACTATGATTGGCTTCAGCATTTAGCAAATGATGGTAATGCAGATATTCTTTGAATATAAGCATATAATTTGCTACATTAATATGCATATAATTACCCATATTTCTCTCTGTCTGTAGGCTACATGCTTCTAGCGGGGAGAGTAAGGAAACAGGAAGAAGAAGAGGTTATCTTGAAAGTCCTAAAAAAATGCTTTAAGAAGGAACCAAATCCCCAGTGTATGTTTGCCAGGGAAAGTGTTCAGAAACAGCTAGGTGAGTTTATAAATGCCAGAGAATCTATCTTTTCAGTAAACGCTTCAATAGGTACTGACATTCTCACTGAATACAAACAGTCACTATCTTCTAACATTTCATGAGTAATAATTATTAAAGTCATTTTTAAAGTTAAGTTTAGAGTTAGTGTTTTCTGATTGTTAGCAGGCTTGTATATATTAAATAGACTAGATAATTTGTATTTATGAAGTAACCCAGAAAGGCCAGTTTTAAAGTGAATTATGATACTTTGTGGGCAACATTTAGAGTTTTTGGAATTACAGACTGAATATATGTAAACTATAAATGCATTTGTGGGTCATTATCATTTTTTGGTGTTACTGTTCTTTGAACATCTAAGACAGCGATGGCAAACCTATGGCACGTGTGCCAGAGAGGGCATGCAGAGCACTTCTGTGGGCATGAGCGCCATCACTACTGCTTCCTTCAGTGCAGGCCACGTTTCCGACATGATAGCTTACTGGTTGGATCTGCGGCCTACACTGAATGAGCTCTCGCTCCTTGGGGAGCGCACTTTCCCCGACGCAGGAGCAATGACGTCACTCATCAGCACCGGCACTTAGGGGGACGGCGCTGGTGAGTGACGTCACCTTTTCGGCACTCTCTGTCACTGATCTAGGATCTCTGCTCTGCAGTTGAGGAGCTGCAAATAATGATGCAAAACATGAAATCTTTAAAAATATTTTAACACATTCTTTGCATTAAAAAATAAAAGGTAAACTGTTAAAGAAAAGCTTTGGAAGAGAAAGGAAAACCTCGAAATGTCTTGAAAACTGGTCAGATATGCAAAGCAAAACCCCCCATGTCAATGTATAGAAACGTCTGGTAGGTTTATTTAGCATGGAAGAGTTCTTGCTCTGGTGCAGCATTGTTTTGCTCAGACATTTTCAAAATAGAATAATCTTCAAAAGTAAACCTCACCATAGATTCTATCAAGAAAGACCAAATCTAAATAAATCTACATTTGGAAACCTTGCAAACAGGATCCTAGTGCTATGGAATGAAACTCTGCTTGAAAGCCCTAAATGTACATTTGGAGGAAAAAAGAAAAGCATATGCAGTAATACTTAGTCAGCTGTGCATCATGAGGGTGGACCTTTTATGCCTTAGAGTTGCATAGGATTGGAAAATATTTGGAGGTAGAAACAAGTTCTACTTGGGATCAACATAACTTGATTTAGCATTAATATGCCACAATCGGGAAGTGTGTAAGTACTAGATGTATAATGCAAGGAAGAGAAACAGAAATATAGAATAGAAAGACTATGAAACATTAAACGGCATGAGAAATATTTGCAGGATGTGACAAAGCGCGGTTGTTTACTGTATACTCGTGTAGAAGTCGAGAAATTTAAGTAAAAAAAAAAAACCATGTAAAATAGTATACTCGACTTATACACGAGTAATACTAGTTTTTTAAAGCAAGGGGGCGCTGGAAAAACTGGCTGGCTTTGAAAAGTTGAAGCTGCTTGTCGGCAGCTCTCTGTGTGGAGGTGGCGGAAGCGGAGCAGGAGCCGGGGCTTCTGGGGATAACGGACCCCATGATCTGTTCCCCCCCCGGGCCAGAGTTCGGCTTTTACTTCCAATCCGGAATCAGGGATTCATCTGTTGGATGATTTTCAAGCCTCTGCCCTGGTGCCCCACGCTGCCTACTCTTGAGCTGCTTTTAACAGCCCCCGAGACTTCTTGTTCCGGGGATTTGCCAAGGGGTCTGCAGCTGCAGGTGGGGGGCAGCCCAGCTTGTTTGGTCCCCCCTGCGGGAAGTCTGCACCATCACCTGCTTTACCACGGAGAACACCCCTAGAGCCACCTGCTGTTCCCCGGGATCCATAAGCAGCATGCGGCTGCCTCCCAGAACGCCCTCGGCGTCCAGATGTGACTGGGACTGCTGTGTTTAGTAGGTCGGAGCAGTACAGGCAGGTGTCATGTCCAAGGGGAGACCCGTATACAGCCGCCCAGCTTCACAACCAATAGAGCATGCGGGGGGCCCGAGCAGAGCAACCATGTCTGCTTCTGGGGGGAATGCGCCAGGGAGGGAAAACCCTTCAAAGCCAAATACAAACTGGTCAACCACATCAGAGTGCACACAGGGGAAAAGCCATTCCCCTGCCCTTTCCCTGGATGTGGCAAGGTCTTTGCCAGGTCGGAAAACCTTAAAATCATCAAAAGGACTCATACAGGTAGGTGGCTTGATGTGATGAGTATGTGATAGCTTACTTCTTTCTTGCTTTCCATTGCATTGTGCTTGGGTGACTAAAATGGTGGGGGGCCCAGACACTTAGGCTGTATGGGGCCCCAAAATTCCTGATGGCCGCCCTGACCACTATATATGACAGAGGTAACGCTTGCGCTTGCTATCTATGATTTTAAGTAATTGTTTTTAACAGCCCCCCACTCCTTCCTCGACTTATCCACGGGTCATATTAAAATTAATAATTTTTGGCCCAAAAACTGACCTCTACTTATACAGGAGGTCGACTTATACACGAGTATATACTCATATTCTGCTCTAACCTGCTCCTTGGGAAAACTTCAAACAATGCTGAAACGTCCTCTGCGGAGTAAAAGCAAGATTGTTTTAAGCAAATACAGCACTTTTTAAAAGATAAGTGTTCTTGATTTCGGAAGCGAATTGTCACATTTGCAGGGATCCTGCTAAAAATATCTGGAGATCGGTCAGGAGAACAGCCGGGATATTAATGAAGTAATAGCAGGGAAAAATAGGTCCTAAAAATGTCGGTAAATTGTTTTGGGATAAATATAAAACATCACACATAGTTGATAGGATATAATTGTCTTTTAAGTATGTTCCCTCTGTTGGTTGGTAAATAGGGTTTTTTTCTCCATTTGCATATTTAACCAAGAATATGCAGATGTTAGCATAGGACTGCACCATATTGAAAACAAAGTATATATTAGATTGGTAGTATAATGTCCATATGTTTGAGAAGCTCTCATTGGTTACAGACTCATTTTTACAGATTAACTACATCCTAAAAGTAAATTCTCATCAAAGTGGTATTCCTGGCTTCTGGAAGTTGCACTCATTAACAAATATATTTTCTTTTTGTTTTGTTTTTTTTTTGTTTCTTAAGATTATATAACTGTACAGCCTGATGTTGTGGATTTTAGATTTTCTCACATTGTATGGACGCACAGTATGAGAAGATTGGCTGTACTTGTGGGAAGGGCCCTGCAGTTTGGGGAGCCAATTCTTCTTGTTGGAGATACAGGGTATGATGTTTTTTAAACTTTTAGAGGATTTTATTATAGTTGATCTTCAGTTATTTTTTTGATGTCTTAAAGGAGAACTATATCATTAAATTATACATAGCTGATTGTGCATAGCATCAGTAAGCGAACTGGTTCCACTTGAGTAACTTTAATGTTACTCAACTGCAAAAATGAAGTGCAAGCAATTACCTTCCATTCTGTATACAATTTAAAGGGGAACTATAATTAGATTACATCTTTACATATGCAGTACTATACTTTAGTGAGAAGCGTTTCTCCCTAGTAGTTGTTTCATATGAAGCTGAATGATTGATTAAGCAGCACTGATAAACTCTTGCACCACGAGATGTGTGTGTGTGTGAAGTGTTCTGGCCAGTTTTCCATGAAAAGGTGCCCTCCTCTGGACATTTTTGCCCTACTTACTATTTAACGACTGTGCACAAGTTAGCTTTCCTGAGCCTGCTTTCCAGGAATGTAAAAAAGCATGAATGATGAGGCCTAAAGGTCAGCACACTTCTTAAACCAATGGCAATTAGGCAGCTTTTTCTTTTCATGTTTCCTAACTTGAAAGAGGGAAAAAGGGGCGGGGGAGGACAAAATGTCAGCACTCAGAACTAATCCGTGAAACAAAACAAGTATTATTTCTTCCCTTGCCCTTTTTTTTTTTTTAACTATTTGTGTTAGCAATTGGCTTAGTATAAAGGAGTCTTGTATGTATGTGTGCAGTTACATCGCTGCTATAGTGCCCCTTTCAGGCTTTAAGGAAGTCATTCAGATCTGGGTGTCACCTTCAGATCACTTAAGGAAAAATAGAGGGATATACTTGTGACATTGAAATTCCTTAATAACACCTTGCATTTTGTTTTTGTAGATGTGGCAAAACAACCATTTGCCAGCTATTTGCAGCCTTACTTAACCAAAAATTGCATGCTGTTAACTGTCATCAGCACATGGAAACCTCTGATTTCTTGGGAGGGTTGCGTCCAGTTCGACATAGATCTAAAGACAAAGTAAGTTGTTTTGTTTGACCTAATATAAGAGCTTTGACTCCTCATAAATTACATTTGACTATATGTTGTGTCCTAATTGCAAACTAGGAGGATATGGAGTACCCTAGGCTTTTTGAGTGGCATGATGGCCCTCTAGTCTTGGCTATTAAAGAAGATGGATTCTTCTTAATGGATGAAATCTCTTTAGCAGATGATTCTGTCCTTGAGCGACTTAACAGGTAAGATGAATGTTCTATTTTCAATCTTTCATCATAATTTATTTATTCACTACTAGAATAATGCTGTGAAACATATTTTATTTTGAAACAAACTTTTGGGAGCCATTTGCTTTTTTTTTTTGTTTTTTAAATAATAGAAACAATAAAGGGGTCCTTTACAACTATATACAGTTGTGTATAGTTAAAAAAAATTCTCTCTCTCATAATTCTGGCATTTGGCAAATATGAATAATTTTGGTAATCCTAATTGACCTAAAACGGGTAATGTTTATTCTGATTTCATGTCCAAATAGTGATAAAAACAGGCATATTGTCTCGGGCGGTAGAGTGGACCCCCTGTACTACCTTGAGGTTTGGCTTAGGTACGCTGCGAGGCGCGGAGTCTAAGGGGTCTCTGGTCTTCACCTTTAACCTCCGCAAGGAGGTACTGGTCTTAGCTTCGGGAAACCCCCAGGTCGCGACCCCCGAGCGTACCCCCCAAAGATAGTTGCTAGTGCTGGAACCGGAGACTGTAACAGGCACAGGAAACAGACTTGAAATTATAGCAGTAAAAATAGGAACTTTCACTTTAATAATAAATGCTAGGATCACCAGGAAGCAAAACCAGAACAACTTGACTGTAAACCACAATATTCAAAATGCAGGGATATGCAGGAACACCAAAATATTGAAATAATTAGCAGGAACGCTAAGAGACCTATATAGCTGGAACCTTAGGCACCGATTGCCCAAGCTGTCTGGCTTTTAAATCTCCCGCTGCGTCCTGATGCAGCGGGAGCGCTCCCGACACATACGTGTCATGGGAACGCGCCGGCAGTGTTTAAATACCTGACAGGCGCGGCTCGTGCACCTAAGGACAGCACGCCCAAGACCCCCTGTCAGGTAGAAGATGGCAGCAACGCTGACCGTCACACATATGTAGTGAATGTAAACTCCTGGTTTCAACTGTACCTCTGCACTATGCAAAAATAAATGGATTAGGCAGGGGTGTCATCCTATCATTGTTTGGAGGTTGGAGAAAACACACACCTGTAGGAAGGCAGCAATTTTTCCTTTAATGGGAGGAAACGGGGATAAAATGAAAATGGGAGGGCCTGTATTTCAGATCATTTCTGTGTCTTCCTATAACTAAAAAGAAGTTATAAGGTAAGGAAATCTTTTTCATTTTACAGCATTGCTGATAATAGTTATTGGATATATACTGTGGTTATATTATTTATACTGACTACAGTTTGCAGTTAGTGGAACCTTTTATCAGAACTGCATATACATTATATTTACTTACAGTGCTATCTTTTGTTTTTTGTTTTTAAATTACTTCAAGTTATTGGTCAAAAACCCTTTCTGGCATCTGAGATGAACAATGCATTAAGGTATAAAAATATTGTCACATGTTTGCTATGTTTTGTGCAGTGTTCTCGAAATAGAAAAAACCTTGGTGCTGGCTGAGAAAGGAAGCGGTGAAGATGAAAAGGATGTGGAGATTCTGACAGCTGGGACAAAATTCCGAATTCTTGCTACTATGAATCCTGGTGGAGATTTCGGCAAGAAAGAGGTCATTTTACATTGTTTTGTGTATCAATCCTATTTTGGTTAGATCCTATAAAGAGTGAAGCCAAATAACTGTTAAATTCACCAAAAAGTCTAAAACGATAAATACATTTTAAAAATAAAATTAAAATTAAATTATACTGTTTAGAAATCTTTCATTACCATTGCAAACACACTTTAAATATATAAAATAAGTTCAGGGATTTGTTTTCATTTATTGGAATCACTGTCAATTTTCAAGGGGGTACTATGAGCTCATTTAGTCTAGGGGTTATTTAGGATGATTGAGAGGGTAACACACATACACCCCCCCCCAGCCCAATGATCTTCTCCTGCATTGCTATTTAGCATTTAGCTGACCACATGGAGAACATTTTTTTTTAATATTTCTTTTATTGCGACATAAAGATTAGTTACGTTTTTACATACATAATTACTGATTTTTAAGATTTTTTTTTTGAGCCAATGTTATTTTCATTATGAATTATGTTTACAGAATCAATAAAACAGAGAATTAACTCAAATCATTTAGAACTGTGTGTTTATACATTTGTTATATTAGTTATAATTACGTAGTTATATTAGGCATATACAGTGGATATAAAAAGTCTACACATCCCTGTTCAAATGCCAGGTTTTTGTGATGTAAAAAAATGACAGCAAGACAAGTAATTTCACAACTTTTTCCACCTTTAATGTGACCTATAACCTGTACAATGCAATTGAAAAACAAACAGAAATCTTTAAAGGGGAAAAATATAAAATTAAAAACTTAAAATAACCTGGTGTGCATAAATATGCACACCCTTAAACTAATACTTTGTTGCAGCACCTTTGGCTTTTGTTACAGCACTCAGTCTTTTTGGGTAGGAACACATTTTCCCACTCTCCCAAACACATGTGGGAAAATGTGTTATGGTCAGATGAAACCAAGGTTGAACTTTTTGGACATAATTCCAAAAGGTATGTTTGGCACAAAAAAAAGAAACACTGCTAATCACCAAAAGAACACCATACCTACAGTGTAGCATGGTGGTGGCAACATCATGCTTTGGGGGTATTTCTCTTCAGCTGGAACTGGGGCCTTAGTCAGGGTGGAAGGAATTATGAACAGTTCCAAATACCAGTCAGTGTTGGCACAAAACCTTCAGCCTTCTCTTAAAAAGCTGAAGATGAAGAGGAACTTCATCTTTCAGCACAACAATAACCCAAAGCACACATCTAAATAAACAAAAGAATGGCTTCACCGGAATAAGATTAAGGCTTTGGAATGGCCCAGCCAGAGTTCAGACCTAAATCCCATCAAACATCTGTGGGGTGATCTGAAGTGGGCTGTGCACAGGAGATGCCCTCGCAATCTGTCAGGTTTGGAGCAGTTTTGCAAAGAAGAGTGGGCAAATATTGCCACATTAAGAGGTGCCATGCTGATAGGCTCCTCCCCAAAAAGACTGGGTGCTGTAACAAAAGCCAAAGGTGCTGCAACAAAGTATTAGTTTAAGGGTGTGCATATGTATGCAACCAGGTTATTTTAAGTTTTTTTTATTTTAATTTTTTCCCTTTTAAAGATTTCTGTTTTTCAGTTGCATTGTACAGGTTATAGGTCACATTAAAGGTGGAAAAAGTTGTGAAATTATTTGTCTTGCTGTCATTTTTTTTACATCACAAAAACCTGGCATTTGAACAGGGGTGTGTAGACTTTTTATATCCATTGTAGGTAAACACAACACAGTCGTATAGAAAACCACATTTGCATGCATCTTCCTATCCATGGAACATGCTCGTGGATGTTTTAAGTACTAGCAGATGGAGTAAAAGCAATCTCTGCTATGATGGGCTGAAGTTAGAAAATGTGGCAAGGTAAGAATCTAAGGCCATACGCATGCACACACAGTACTTAGTACCAAACTGAGTAACAATTATTCCTGTAGCTTATTTGAATGTGACTCAAAGCATTTGTATAGCATGTCAATATCACTAAAATGATATGATATGAGAATAGCACAAAATTTGTAGTGTAACTTGTTTCAGCTGGAAACTGGCAGAGATTTTCCTAGCTAGAGGGTTGCCTGAAATGAGCCATACCACAGAAATATAGCAATATCTTCTGCCTTTTTAATAACACTAGGCATAGGATTAATATTTCAAATGTGATCTAACTAAATATTTATATACAAAATTAATTTAGATCGCTTCATTATATTGATCAGTGAAAAACTCGCCTCATTCCCCTTTTAGTTTTAGGTTATGAGGATTAAACAAATGTTAAATTGCAGCTTGCTCGCTCTGCTATAGTTTGCTTGCAAACTGCCCTACAAAATTGACTACTTTTGTCAACATATATACAAATAGATATCAATAAGATGGGCAGATTGGGTGAATTTGATTGGAGGAGCTGTAGTGTAGTGTAGAACAGCCAGTTCTGAGAGCTGCGGTTGCTACAGGAACTGTTGGTTTTTCAAGGCAGAAAACTGGCTAAATATGTAATTTTGAGCTGATTCGTAGAGTGATCAGCAACGCCACTTTCCCTTCATTGGCTTCAGTGGTGCTCCAAGGTCCATATGCAAAAACATTCCTGCTGCCACTTATTTTTATTAGAGTACTAAGAAATGAGTTCTTTCCCTGTGTGAATGTAAATATGACTGTATAGCCTATGCATTTGTTTATACACTCTTGATATTTGCGGTGTTGTTTTATTTCTTTTTCTCCCAGAAGATTTCTGGTCTCATGAACAGAAACATGATAATATATTAACCTAGCTCTAAAAATGTACTATTAATGAGACTAATTTGAATTAATATGCATTTTGCAGCTCTCTCCTGCCTTGCGTAACAGATTCACTGAGATCTGGTGTCCACAGAGCAATGACCGCAATGATCTTGTGGAAATTGTAAAGCACAATTTACACGTTGGACTGTCTCTGGGCTCCTCGGACTGTAATGGTAATCTTCTACATTTATTTGAGACTTCTGTCATTCCTAACCTACTCATTTTTTTTTTGTTTTAATTTTAATAATTTGGTTTAGTTGTCTTTTTAAAAGGTAAAATTAAAAAAAAAATTTTTTAAGTAAAAAAAGTAAAGTTTTATACACAATCTGTTTTCTAGCTAAAAAAAAAATCAGTTTTTTCACAAAAAATTGCTCCTCCCCCTCAAAATCTGAACAGATGAATGCATCAAAAGATCTTAGAGTTCTTGCTTTGTTACAGATGATGTCATGGCTGATATCATGATGGAATTTATTGAATGGCTTACAAACCAAGATTTTGGACGGCGCTGTATACGAAGTGTCAGAGACTTGTTGTCCTGGGTGAACTTTATGAATGCCATGGTTGGTGATAAGGATATGGTTAACGATACAGATCCTTGCTCTAGTCTTGATGTTGTGACAGCCTTTGTACACGCTGCATGTCTTGTGTACATTGATGGATTAGGATCAGGTGAGTTGATATGTACACTCATACTGTTGATTGATTTGATCTATTTAATAATGCAGGTTTGAAATGTTTATGTGAAGAAGCTGGAATTTCTAGGGATGAGGGAGCCCGGGGAGTCTATATCTACTTACCGATGTATGTATTTTGTCCCCCTCTGTCAAATCCTCCTTGCTCCAGATTTTCTTCACTTTGCAAGTTCTGTCATTGCAATCCTGCGGCAGCTCTGCCTCCAAGTATGCACAAAAGCACTACTGGGTCCCAGTACTGCTACTGGTGTGCATGTGTTCTCCTGGAGAAGACAGAAAGTGCTACAGGATCACAACGCTGGAGAAAAAAAGGAGGAGGCAGCGGGGAACAAAAGACATACATCAGTATGTATATATTGATTCCCCAGGCTTCCTCACCCCTAGACATTTGTGCTGTTCAGTTCTTCTTTAAGCTATTTCTGTCTTTTTTTTTTTTTTTTTTTTTTTTTTTTTTTTTTTTTTTTTTTTTTTTTTTTTTATTGATTTATTTAATATAGGAACAACATCATTCTCTTTTGAATCTGCCATGTTTGCAAGACAAAAGTGCATGCATTTCCTAAGAGAGAAGCTTTCTGCAGTAGTGAGCTTAACTGAAGATTTGGAATCCGAATTTAATTTATATAACCAAGCCAAACAGAGAAAAATATCTTGGGAAGAGAACTGTTTTGGAATTCATCCATTCTATATACCATTAGGTAATGGACTGTGCGGTACTTCTACATGTCATACAAGCACTCGGCATTACTACTGTGCATTTTTAAAGGCTGATTAATTTGCTATCAGTTTAGGTGTATATATTCTGCTGATGGATGGGCACATGTAATAGAGACATGGTTGGATAGAGAGAAGGTGATGGATATCAGTGGATTAAGAGGGAGGGAAAAATACAAATAGATGGCTTGATGTGTAAAGAGAGAGAGAGAGGCATGAATTGGAGAGAGTGAGAAAAGGATGGCTAGATAATAAGAGTTGGATGGGTGGATAAAGATGGATGGAATAAGAGAAAAATATTTAAAAATACAGAATAGTCATTGTTAATCTTAGTTTAAATTGATCTTTCCAGGACCCTTTTTTCAAGAAAACAGTATAGCAGATTATGCACTGAATGCGGAGACTACTTCTATGAATGCACAAAGGTTGCTGAGAGCTCTGCAACTGAACAAGCCAATTCTTTTGGAGGGGTCCCCTGGCGTTGGAAAAACTAGTCTTGTCAATGCCTTAGCAAAGGCTTCTGGAAACTGTCTTGTTCGCATTAACCTGTCTGAGCAAACGGTATGTAAACACAGCTGTGTGGCAACTGAAATACATTCTATGGTAGATATTTTAAGGGTTGACCTGACATGAATGAAACCTTTAAAGGGGATTTTAAATTACATTTTCCGTATTCTAGTAATATCAAAATGTACCTGTGTTTATTTTCTTGTTTTTGAATTATTTCTGCTTCATCATTTTGGATTACCAGGAGGCCAGAAAATTGATTTATAATTTATTATTTATTTCTTTTTGTTCAGGCCTTTTCCTGTGTACCTTCAGCTGCTAAGTTAAAGTTCACTTGACAAAGCTAAAAGTCACTTACTGAACCCCACCGTTGCTAACTAGCAAAGTTATTTTTGAAAACCTCCCTAGTAAAAAAAAACAAACAACTTATCTGGTGATTGCAATTCCAGCTGCAACTCTTGTGCTAGGCACAGGAAGTATCACTCTGCGTTTTGTACCCCCAGGAACAAAGACATTGCTAGACTCCTCCTGTCAATGGCGACACAGAAGGTAGAGGGCACAGCACTTTTGTAGTGAGCATACAAAAAAAAAAGTTACATTTAAAAGAAAAATTCCTCTTTAATAGATGTATTCAGAATTTATGTTAAATAACCCTTTAAGTAAACTGAATAGCAGTGTTATAACTATATATCTGTCTAAATTCTAATTAAAATCTAAAATTATTGAAGGATGTGACTGATCTTTTTGGCACGGACTTACCGGTTGAAGGAGGCAAAGGTGGTGAATTTGCGTGGCGTGATGGGCCACTTCTTTCTGCTTTAAAGGCTGGACATTGGATTGTGCTAGATGAAGTAAGTGCATTTAGAATGAATAGGATAATTTGAGTTATTGCCATGTCATCTTTGTTAATTCTTTAACTATTTAAGCAAGTTCTCTCAGTAAATTGTCTAATATGCATCAAGTCCTGTCATTTAAGACAATGCGTTTTGAAATTGCTTTGGGGATGGCTAGTTTGATGGTCGAATGTACCTTCCATAGCTGATGGCTTATAAACTGTTAGAGAGCGTTTGACAGCTAGTGCAGCCCTGCACCACTGATAGTGCTACATTGTTAGTGTAAGTAAACTTTGTAAAAATTGTGTTTTGGTCACTGATAGGGGAAAAAAATGAAGGACCTGTATACCAGTTTGAGGGACAGATACAACGCTAAAGGAGTTGCTTACACTTCTAGTTAATTCTGCATTCGCTATTTTATGTAGGTGATGCTTCTATGCTGATGTAAATGTGATTTTTTTTTTTTCAATTTTTCACTGTTCGGTGTTAGACAATAGTTTTTAAATGTACCTTGTTACTTAGTTTTAAAGATCTGAATAGCTGTTAATTACTCCAAGCATTTCTAACTTTGATTTAAATGACAGCTGAACCTAGCATCTCAGTCTGTATTGGAGGGACTGAATGCCTGCTTTGACCATCGTGCTGAGGTTTTCATCCCTGAACTTGGCATGAGCTTTCCTGTGCAGCATGAAAAAACAAAGATATTCGGCTGTCAAAATCCTTTCCACCAGGGCGGTGGCAGAAAGGGCCTTCCACGCTCCTTTTTAAACAGATTTACACAGGTATTTTCATTAAAAAAAAAAACACACACATTAATCTAATTTAATCTTTTTTTCACTCGCTTTATACCCCTGGTTTTACAAATACCAGTTATTCAGTTGAATGAATCTTAATGCATTTGTTTTATGTTGCTAATTGATCAGTTCTTCCTTTCTGTATTTAGGTTTATGTAGACCAGCTTTCTTCTGCCGACATGGAGTTCATTGCAAATTCATTATATCCCGCTCTCAGCAAATCTACTGTTGCAAAGATGGTCACTTTCAACAATCGGGTATTGTATATGCCATCTTTTCCACAAATATATGTGTGTGTTTTTTATAAAAAGGCTTTCATAATATTTTCCACAACAATAACTAAAGACAGGTGGAGAAAAAAAGAAAATGTTAAAGGACAAAACAATTTAAAGTTAGTAAAGAAACACTTGTGCTTATGGATCAAGGCTTTGATAGCGTAGTAGGTATTTTAATGGACTTTAATCCAGATCTTGACTCTCTGTTGCACAGGAAATAATGGGTAATTTAGATAGGTTGTGGGAGTGCTGAGCTTCCTCTGGGTAAAAAGATAGGGAGCAGATAGTGTAGGTCACCTTATTACCAAATAAATTAAAAGTAAATCTACTCACTCATTTTCCATAAATTGAGGCATTGGATTACTATAGTGTAATTCCGACCTTTTGATGGCTTCTGGTGTTGGATTCACAGAGGTCTCGTCGTGAACTCCAGTATGCTGTAAGGGATATATGTTACCCCAAAAAACTCACATTCGAATTGAAAAGATTAAACTTTTAATAATAAAGTAGAAAATTACACTAATATCTGTAAAAAGCACATTTGTGCAAGTTATAAATAACAGGAAAACAGAAAACCTCCAACGCGTTTTGCCATATCTGGCTTCTTCAGGGAATATAATTAAGCAAAAGGGGGATGCTGTGTCTTTAAGAGCTTTATATACATTTGGTAAAGTGGTTTCCCGCCAAAAGCAGTGTTTAGAAACCAGAAATGATACAATACATCTGTACTACACTAAAGAACAAAACAGTCTGAGCTCTCAACTCCTTTTTTTTCTAGGCAAAGCAGGATTTATCTGGTTGTTATTCACTAAAGTCTGAATTGTTGCATATACAAGTGCTGGTCAACGAATTAGAATAATTTGAAATAG
>WMED01007491.1:0-17601 GCA_019650415.1 Pipa parva
GGGCACACACACAGGGCACACACACACACAGGTCACACACACACACAGGGGGCACACACACACACACAGGGGGCACACACACACATGTGAGCTTACCCAGGATCCTGCCCCGCAACGGGTGTTGATAAAGGAGGTGTGGTGGGGGGACAGCCTTCTACAGCTTTCCTCACCTGACCAGAGCTTTTCACTGACAGATCAGTCTATGTTATCGATTCCCCCCCCTTCTCATGATTAGAAGGGGGAGGAGGGGGTTTCTCTGTAGCGCTCTGAGGCCAAGTTTCCCAGCGGTGATAAAGCAAAGAACCTCCAACCCAGACTTACAGCAAGCGTGAGATCTTCCCCATATCTGTGTCCCTGCTGCTGACTGGCTGCTTGCTGAAGCTCCCGGGTGCTGAGTAGGGGAGAAGTGCGCAGCTCGGTTTAGAGGTTGGATGTGTTTGATGGGGGTTCCTGCTGCGAGGAGTAATACTGGCCTATCGGCGGCCACTGCTGCCCCCCACCTGCAGCTGCAGACCTCTCGGCAGATCCACGTAAGTGGAACAAGAAGTCTCGGGGGCTCCAGAGTAGGCGGCGTGGGGCACCAGGGCAGAGGCAGGGTACCCAGCCTGGGAAGTAAAAGCCAAACTCTGGCCCGGGGGGGACAGATCATGGGGTCCGATATCCCCAGAAGCCCCGGCTCCTACTCTGCTTCCACCACCTCCACCAACAAGCAACTTCAACTCTACAAAGCGAGTAAGTTCTCAGCGCCCCCTTGCTTTGAAAACTAGTATTACTCGTGTATAAGTCGAGTATACTATTTTACATGTTTCTTTTTACTTAAATTTACGGTTTTATCTATGCAAGTTTGCATTCATTTTTGCATTGCATTTTGCCTAGATGGTTGTTGCTGGATTTTCTACTCATGTGGATATTACAAGAGCTCATGAAATCGCTAATGAAGCTAGGAGAGTCCAGAAACAGCTGAAAGAGTCACAGCAGATGGCCCAGATGTACAACAACAGGGAGAGGCTTTTTGGACAGCCTGTTACCAATGTAAGTCCATGGTCTCCTATTATTTTAAACTATTAAACTACTATGTTTTCTCATGAAGTTTGGTATACGAGTCAAATAATATTCATATACTAGAAAAATAACTATTGTTTTTTTAAGGGAAATTTCTGCTCTAATCCTAATAACTGGACTATTTTTCCTGCTTTGGCAGTATGACAAGTTGGTAAAACTAGTAAAAGATTTTCAGCCATTTCGGGATCTGTGGACCACAGCATCAGACTGGATACGTTGGCATGAAAGTTGGATGAATGATCCTCTTAATGTCATCGATGCTGAGCAGCTGGAAAAGAATGTGACAGAGTCTTACAAGGCAATGCACAAGTGTATTAAACAATTTCGGGATATTCCAGGTATTTAGTGACATTTATGATATATAAAATACATCATACCTGAGATCTATACTAGTCTCACATTTCTGAAATGCCAATGTTTTTAACATGATGACATTAACATTGAAAAGCATTAAAAGAAAAGAAATGTACTGTTATGTTTAATTTTTGCAGACTGAGCTGCACACAAAGAAGGTGTGTCCTTTACTAGCATTCTATGACGAAATAATGTTCTGCATAATGTGCAGCTTAATTATTGCAAGGCCTCGTTTTTCTTTGTTCTTCAGTTTTGTTTTCTACATTATTCTTAGCATTTTTGTGTACTTCATAAGTCTTTTTCTGTTTTATATGTATCTGTTTGTACATTAAAACTTTTTGCAGCATGTCAAGAAGTGGCACAGGATATAAAGGGACGTATTGAAGAGTTCAAGCCATACATTCCATTGATCCAAGGCTTGCGAAATCCTGGTATGAGAAACAGGCATTGGGAACTGCTCTCTGAGCAGATTCAGATCAATATCAAACCCAAGGCAAATCTAACCTTCATTAGATGTCTTGAGATGAAACTACAGGATCACATAGATAGCATTGCCAAGGTGGCAGAGATTGCTGGCAAAGAATTTGCCATTGAGCAGGTAACTTGTCTTCTAGAGTCCAATGTCTGTTTACTTTTGTTTTATATTATTTTTAATGCCTTGTTGTATTACGTCATCCTTTTACAGGCTTTAGACAAGATGGAAAATGAATGGACATCTGTTTTATTTACTGTGTTGCCATATAAAGAAACAGGCACCTTTATACTAAAGAGTCCTGAGGAGGCCTCCCAGTTGCTGGATGATCACATTGTAATGACACAGAGCATGTCCTTCTCACCCTTTAAAAAGCCATTTGAGGAAAGAATCAGTTCATGGGAGGAAAAGCTTTGTTTAACTCAGGTATAAATACATTTTGTACACTCTTGAAAATGCATAAATAATATTTAATTTATCCTGCTGATAAAACAGTGGTGCATTTTATAGACCTGTTACAGCACATTTCAGGTAAGATTTAATGTTGAGAAAAAGTCAGAACAAAATAAGCAGTTGTTTTACTCACAACACCAGTACCAATGCTCTGGTCTCCTCTTAGTAGCATCTGATACTGGAAACAGCAGTCTTTATCCAGCAGCAGCCTTTGGTCTCTCTCCACGTAACCACAGCAGCACAGCATAGGAACACAGGGAATAGGGAAGCCTTAGCCCTGACTTCAGAACCTTGACTGAGAGCAAGATATCCACCTCGCTCTCTGGGGGTACTTCTTCACTCCTGTTGCGAATTTGGGCTTTTGTTCTCCTAGCTTTTATACTGGCACACACTACTGTACTCTATAACAGTAACTGCCCCTAAATTTACATCTAAGCTAGGGACAGTCTTCTTCCACAGGACCCCTTCCTGTACCATCCCCTAGGGCAGTGGTGATGAACCTTTTTGATACCGAGTGCCGAAAAGGTGACGTCACTCACCAGCGCCGTCCCCCAAAGTGCCAACGCTGATGAGTGATGTCATCGCGACTGCGTCGGGGGAGGAGTGCACCCACGTCGGGAATGGAGCACTCCCCCCAATGGGGATTGATTGTGAGGCAGTGCAGTATGAGGAATGGGGGTGTTGTGGGGAAGCGCAGTATGAGGAAAGATAGCAGTTGGGTCAGCACAGTATCTGAAAAGTGAAGGTTGGGGCCCCACAATATGGGGAAAGGGTGGGTAAGAGAAAGGAAAATTGCAGAGCTACACACTATCTTGCACCACTTTACCTGCTGCGCTATATGGGGGTACTGCGCTATATGTGGGGGGGGGCTCATTTTAACATTGTTACCTAGGGCACAATTAAACCTTATCCCAGCACTGCTATATGCTGCTCCAGTATGCTGCATTCAATGTTATACAGAAAAACGACAACAAACCATATATTACACATTACAATCATTTCACATTACCCCACTCCATACAAAATTAATGATATTCTATTTTAGTATGTTACAATCATCTTGAAAGTTGAATTTCTGATTTTCTTCTTTTTTTTTTTGCCAAATCTCCAGTTTCAGACATTTCTTATGAATTGGGATTTCTGGGGTACTTTATAAATATGTATTATCTAAAATTCCATAGAAACAATGTATAGAGTGGGGGCTATTTACATAACAAATAAAAGATGACTGTAACCATGAAAGAGAGGAAAAGGAAACACAAAGTAATCCAAATCAGGAATTTAAATTAAAAAATACTATACCAGTATGCAGTAACAATTGCCACTCCAAACAAAATTAATTTTTTTTTGGGTTACTAGGTCTTTAAATATTTAATAATTGTTTCCACCAATTTGATGTACTGTATATCTGTGAGAAGTGGTATGTAAATACTATCATTTATAATATATATATATATATATATATATATATATATAAAGTAAGGGTAAAGTGGTCATGTTAGTCCACAGATGAGTATTGCAGTATTTTGTGATACCATTTTATTGGACTAACAGTCTTTTTTATGTTGTTTATTTTTAGCTTGTTTATTTAAAAAGACTATTCGTTCAATAAATACGATATCACCAAATACTGAAACACTCATTTTATATATATATATACTGTATATATATATATATATATGCATGTTGTGTGATAAATTAGTAGCATATTAACAATGTTACCAAACAACAAATGGTGTATTGTTTGACCAATACCCACTAGAGCAGCACTGATATGTAGATAAACTGTGATACAATAAAGTGATGTGTACTCCTTTAAATAAACAATACAATAATATTGTTGTTCTTTTTTGTAGAAACAATCCAAAAAACAATCCAAAGTGTAATGTTGCTGCTTCTTTATAAAGGAATATGAATTCTTCCAAACAATATAGTGCAAAGTGGTAAAAACCTAAAAAAGCACAAACAGAAACAAATGCACTACATAGTGCCTTATCAAATGTTCAATCATTAAAAGTGTAGACCCAAACGTACAATGCTAATTAGATACAAGTGTGATAAGTGATTATAGAAATAGGATTATTTTCTCTTGATGAAGCCTCAGTGACACGAGGTGAAACGCGTAGAGAAGAATGAGTTATATAGACTGCCATAGAGGTCGTTTTATACTAAGCGCTCATTTTACATATACCTTTGTGAGTAGTTTTGTTTTTTTTAACATTTCCTTATTAAAGTTATATCTACACTATGAGAACTTTGTGCAGTGTTGTTGGCTAGCTGTGTAAACTCACAGTCCAGAAGATTTGGGATCAGAACTGGTTATCGCTGTGCTTGTAAAGACACTAGATTGCCATTGAATCATGGTCTAAAAGCTTTTTGCTAATTACCACCTGGTAAGGGCACAACTATTTTCACGTTTGGGCACAGGGAGTGCAATTTAACACAAGAGTGTGGTTTTAAGTCTTTCGTATTTCTATACCACCATTAATCACTTATCCCACTTGTATCTAATTAGCATTGTACGTTTGGGTCTACACTTTTAATGATTGAACATTTGATAAAGCACTATGTAGTGCATTTGTTTCTGTTTGCGCTTTTTTAGGTTTTTACCACTTTGCACTATATTAACAATGTTGATATTGTTTTCCTTTCCTTTTCTAGTGATGTTATATTTCTACACAGAGCAGTTAGTATTCGTGTCTGGGTTTCTGGGTTCTAGAATCCAGCTACTACCCAAATATTAAAGGAGAAGTATAGTCAAATTACATATTTACATATGCAGTACTATACCTTAGTGAGAAGCATTTCTCCCCAGTACATGTTTCATGTGAAGCAACACAGCCCTGATAAACTCCCGCACCAGGAAACATGTGTGATATAACTGCTAAACAGGAGAAGAAAAAGCTGCCTGACTGCTATTGGTAAAGCAGTATGCTGACCTTTTGGACTTATCAGATAAGCTTGTTTACATTCCTGGAATGCAGGAGATTACAGAGGAAAGCTAACTTGTGCGCAGTCTTTAAGTAGTAAGTAGGGCAAAAATGTCTGGGGAAAAGTACCCTTTCATGGAAAACTGGCCACAAACATCACACACACACATTTCCTGGGATGTGTAATAAATCATCCTGCTTCAGATGAAAAATCTACTGTCGAGAAATGATTTTCACTAAGGTATAGTACTACATATGTAAAGATGTAATCTGACTATACTTCTCCTTTAAGCAACTAAAAAAGATCTGGCCTATAGCACTTTGGTAACATACAGTATTTTCCATAGGACATGGTTTATGCTTATGAAGTGAACATTTTTAATGAACACACAAAACATATAATACCCCTGTAGTTACAAACCATTATGTTATAATATTTATTATAGAACTATTATTAAATAATTATGTATTCCTGTATAAATGCAAACCCTGTAGGGTTTATGTGTTAAACAATATGATGGCGTAGTAAATGGATGAAGCTTATATTTATAATAATTTTACCAGGATGTTCTGGAGGAGTGGCTTACTTGTCAACGCTCCTGGCTTTATTTGGAACCAATCTTTAGCTCTGAAGATATTAACAGACAGTTGCCTGTAGAGAGCAAGCGCTACCAGACCATGGAGAGGACATGGAGGAAAATCATGAAGAACGCAGAGGAGAATAAACAGGTGTGTGTGTTCAAATTGTATGCATTCCTGTTAAAATAGAATACTACTATCCTACCTGAAAGCTGAAATGCACATTCTAGATTTGTATAGTGAACCAAAGCAAAATTCTAATAATTGTGGTTTGTCAATGATGCAGGACATCTACAAATATGTCCAACTCTTCAGCGGTTGGGTAAAGATTCACAATCACCTATTAATTATATCTATTATAGTCTTTTCAGTCAGTTTTCAGATACGTATATTCAAATAGATTATAATCCCACTTATTGAAGTATATATGAATTGTATGGCATAAATAAAATTCTAGTATGAGGCAGTTCCTTCCAACCACAAAGTTCCCATCAAACACTCTAGTAGGTCTAGTAACCCAAAGCAATCATTTTTTATTGTCATTACAGACCTTTTCTATTTAAATATTTATGCACTTTTATATAGTATTATGTATCTTTTTTTTTTGTCCAATTGCATTAATAAGCTTCTTAATTATCTTGTAACCTTTGTATTCTGTAGAAGCCTCACCTTGATACAGTGGGCCAACAATTAGAAACAGGGTTGACTTATTAAAGTGACACATTGACAGTGAAACCATCTTTTTAGATTAAGATTAAGGGGCAGATTGACCAAAGGGTGAATTCACCTTGCATCTCCAAATTAGTCCCAAATTCACTTATTGATCAAGCCTCTTCGTTATTGACTGTTCACCATGAATAAACTTGTTGAACAAGCAGACAGCGCCATTCTCTGTCGGATGCGTTGTGTGGCACAGCAAGTTAGATAGAAGTGGAATGCAGAGCCCTGTCATCAACTCCTCAATTTGCCACTCTGATGTGGCAAAGTGAAATCGGTGAATTCAGAGCAGTACATCTAATCACATTCACTCTGTCAGCATACTCCACCTCTTAGTAAAAAGTAGAAGTACCTATGCACATGCACGCAAAGACATGGGGAGTGCTCTTCAAGATCACAACTGTTGTAGTCCCCAAATTGTTTGCGTATTAGTCACAAACTCCAATTTATCAAAAGCACACTTTTTTTCTGTAGCTTCAAAATCTTTATTCCATCTCTGCCACCTCTGCATGACATTTCAGGGGGCAGCTCCTTTTCTCAAGTGTAAAAATTACCTTACATTGTTATAAAACATGAATGAATAGGTTTACCCCAATTAGGAAACTGTTTACTCAGTGCTACCATGTGTTACCTTACAAAAGGTGGCCATTGTTTTGCATCAGGTAAAGTATCTTTTTAAATGTATAATAAAAAACCCAAATGACACTGTTTACATTTAACTGAAGTCTGAGGGGGGGTTATTGGCTAAAATGTGCATTGTTGGGTAAAGCTTTGAATTCACCACTACCCAATAGACGGCTTCTGTCACAGTCACGACTTTACTATGGGAATATTGTCACAGTAGCAATTTTACTATAGGAATATTGTCATGGTTGGGAATTTACTATTGTCATAGTCGCAGATTTGCTATGGGAATCTGCAGTTTACTTTAGTCAATAACCCCCTGAATGTTGCTTATGGTTTGGTTTACGTGATGGCAAGGTAGAGAAAATGCTTCAACACTCACAGCACAAATGTTGCTTTGCAGGTTATAACCTTGTGTCCTGAGCCCCGCCTGTTGGAGAGCCTACGGGAATGCAACAAATTGCTTGAACTGGTGCAGAAAGGACTTAGTGAATATTTGGAAACCAAGAGAGCAGTTTTTCCCAGGTAAATAGTGCATATTTCACCTGAGCTTCATATGACAGTTATGTTTTACCTTTTTTTCAGAGCATTAATGTAAGCCAATGATCTTCTGTATATATCTGTGCAGGTTTTACTTCCTATCTGATGATGAACTTCTTGAGATTTTATCTCAAACTAAGGACCCCACTGCTGTACAACCACACCTGCGGAAATGTTTTGAGAATATTGCACGGGTGAGATTTTACCTTCCACTTAGCTGTTTTGCTCATTACATTTCAGTTTTATAATTGTAATAATTGTTTAATTCATGTATAATTAGATGACTAGCTGGATATTTGGCATTTGTTAACACTTACACAACTAAAGATGGGTATACAGTAGATCAGTGGTGGCAAACCCTATGGCACAAGTGCCTGAGCCCTCTCTGTGGGCATGCGATCCTTCACCACTGCTGGTATTCCTGATTCCCCCAGTGAGCAAGCGGTCTTTCAGTGCAGGCCGCGGACCCAACCTGATAGTTTTCAGGTTGGATTCGTGGCCTACATTGAAAGACTGTTTACTTGCTAGGGAGCGCTCCTCCCCCGGCACAGGTGCGATGATGAAACTCATTAGTGCCTGCACTTCGGGGGAAGGAGCTGGTGAGTGACATCACCTTTTCGGCGCTGAGTGCCAAAAAGGTTTGCCACCACTGTTATAGATGATCAGATTTGAGCATTCAAACTTTAGCCTGAACACCCATATCATTAGTAAATGATCTGCAAATATGGCTGCAGTCACAATTTTTACAGATCTGATCTGTCTGTTTTGGAGCAGTGTATGTGGTCTGCTAGTGTGTCAGCAGGCCAGATTTACCACCCTTTACATGGTTGAATTTTTATAATTCAGGGTTGTGTTTAACCCAGCAGAGACAAGTCAAATATAGGCAATACCCTTTATTGACTTACTGAATAGATTGTAAATGCAAGCTTTCCAAACTACTTAGGTCTCTTCATCAGGCATGGTATGGAACAAACAACTAAAGCCAGGGACACATTAACATATATGCACATGTATGTCCATGTCATTTTTAAAAGCGCGTCACAAAAATACACTGTCATATTTTACTGGCATGTTTTCGGATCGCATTTTATATATAAGAAATAGCATTTACATGTTGCTTTTCTTCCCTGTGTGACCACTGTTGTTCAATTCCTATTGCTACTAATCCTGTCGAATTGACTAAAGAGTAACAGACTGGAAAAGAGCAATAAAACGTTATCAGTTGATATAAAATTGATAAACTTACACTAGTTCAGAAAATGCTTGCAAATTTTGTGCTGTAAAGTTTTTAATAAATGCTGAAGAATTAACATAGATATTGAAATTGTTGAAAGATTGTTATAAGATCCTGTATGGTATCTTTCAATGTTTTATGTAAATATGCCTTTTAGAACCTCTCACATGTTTTCATTACCATGAAACACCATAGAGAAAAGGTCTTGTACATTCTTATAGGTACACATTACTTTTTATTGTGAGAGATAAAACATAAAGAAAAAGAAAGAGTTTGTAGAAAATATTCCTCTTAATGTATTGCATTCGGATCACAGATTTATTTGTCAAACCATTTCTGGTCTGAAATATTGGTTCTTTGTTCATATCCAGTATAGCATAAAATATACCCATATAGCATAAATATACTTTGTGCCAAGTTCTAGTATCTCATAGCTGACATTTTAATGATGCTAAAAAGACTTGAATTCGGGCCTTATTCATTAAAGTCTGAATTTACCTGTCAAATTAGCTTAGCTACAATTTGAGTCACAACACTAAAATAGTCGCAAAATCACTTCTCCTTATTTATGAAGCTGTGTATAGATTTTTCGAACAAGCAGACTGCTACAGACACAATCACGTGCGTAGTGTGGCAAAGTCAGTCGAATTGAAGTAGGATGCGAATTGATGTGAATTCCCAGAGTGAAGTGCAGTGACATCATCATCACAATATCCCACTAACTGTATATAAGTGAATAATAATTCTATTTCTGTGTCACCTTGTCCCTAGTTCAAGTTAAGTTGTAGACAAATGTAATCGCACTCACCATTGTCACTTTTGAAGAAATAGTCACCTTGTGCCAAACTGGAACCCTGCCATCAATCCCCCAATTCACTATTCTGATGTGGCAAAGTCAAACAGGTGAATTCAGAGCACTACTCCTTGTCGAATTCGCGACTGACTATGCCACTTGATGTATATCCAGTACAAAGTACTGAAAAGAGCTCCGTAAATCCACGACTATTGTACACGCTCAAATTAGATGCATATTTTCACATAGCAGAATTTGTTCAATAAGCAAACATGAGAAAGTGGCAATCAAATGTGAATTCATAGCTATACATGACTATTCGGCTTTTAGTCAATAAGGCCTTAATTCTTTTCTTATTTACTAGAATAGTGGAAGTTTTACTCATTCAACCTTGTGGCATCAATAAAACACCCTCTAATTTATTTTCCCAGTTGCTTTTTCAGCCAGATCTTCAGATCACTCACATGTACTCAGCAGAAGGAGAAGAAGTAGAATTGTCTAGAGCTATCTACCCAACAGGAAATGTAGAAGATTGGTTACTGGAGGTGGAAAAAATCATGAAAGCCAGTGTGCGTGATTATATAGAGCGATCTATCAAAGTGTACCCTGAGGTAAGAAATATAATTCCTATTGTTTTCTTTGTCACCTCACAATTTTTTGGAGTACTTATCAGTGATTTGTTAATGGTTTTTCATAGACACCTCGAACAGAGTGGGTTCTCAGTTGGCCTGGCCAGGTTACAATTGCTGGCTGCCAAACATTCTGGACCAAAGACGTGTCAGAAGCACTGGAAGCTGGAGAATTATCCAGTAGGCTTTTCCCACAGCTTGAAGCTCAGGTCAGTTTTTTGTTCAGAACATTATATGAAAGTTTTATGTTATATTTAAACTGGTTAATTTTGTAGATATAATGTACATTTAATACAAATTGTATCTGTATGTCCTCAGTTGGGAGGACTTGTAGCTTTGGTGAGAGGAAAGCTATCACGAATGCAACGTTCCATTCTTTCTGCGCTTATCGTCATTGAGGTCCACGCTAAAGATGTTGCTGCCCGACTGATAGAGGAAAATGTGAACAGTATAAATGATTTTGAATGGATCTCCCAGCTCAGGCATGTTAACAGTTTCAATTCTGTTATTTTTTTCAATCTAACCCATGGTTTATTGTGATATATCGGGGCTGCTCGCTTTAAGTATCTCCTACAGCCTGGTGATATCATAATCAATCGAATAAATGTATTTTTTGCTGTGGAACATACCTTTTTTCTATTAACAAAAATGCAATACTAACTAACTTATTTTCCAAAAATAATTTATTTTTGAGATGTATTTAAAGGGGAACTATAGTCATATTACATCTTTGCAAATGCAATACTCTACCTTAGTGAGAAGCATTTCTCCCAGTAGTTGTTTCATGTGACGCAGGATGATTGATTAGGCAGCACTGATAAACTCCTGCACCAGGAAATGTGTGTGTGACCAGTTTTCCATGAAAAGGTACCCTCCCCTGGACATTTTTGCCCTACTTACTACTTAACGCCTGTGCACAAGTCAGCTTTCCCTTTGTAATCTCTTGCATTCCAACTTAATTTACGATGCCAAAAGGTCAGCACACTCCTTAACCAATAGCAGTCAGGAAGCTTTTTCTTCTTGTGTTGCCTAACTTGCCAAAGAGAAAGAGGAGGAGGAGTGGGGGAGGAAAATGTCAGCTCTTTTTAGAACTAAACAGTGAAATAAACAGCAAGTATTATTTCTTCCTTAAACTTTTTTTTATCTATTTGTGTCAGCAATTGGCTTAGTATAAAGGAGTTTTATGTTTATGTGTACAGTGATATCAGCACTATAGTGCCCCTTTAAGGGATAGATTATATTTATTTGTGTTACATTGCTCTTTTATAGTAAAGTTGGCTATTTTCTTACAGATATTATTGGGCACGGAATGATCTGTATGTAAGAGCTGTGAATGCTGAGTTTTTGTATGGATATGAATACCTTGGAAACACTGGGCGCTTGGTTATAACACCACTCACAGACAGGTAGTTCCTAATTCTCTGAAATCAGCTGGCTCTTGGTGAACAACCAAAGGATATTAATGCTACTTTCCTTCTTCTTGCCATAGGTGTTACCTGACTCTGACTGGAGCTCTGCATCTAAAGTTTGGAGGTGCCCCAGCTGGACCAGCTGGTACAGGAAAAACAGAAACCACTAAGGATCTGGGCAAAGCATTGGCAATCCAAACTGTAGTGTTTAATTGCTCTGATCAGTTAGATTTCATGGCAATGGGAAAGTTCTTCAAAGGACTAGCTAGGTATGAAACTAAATACCAGAATATGCCTCTGTCTACTATACATCAGTAAATAACCAATATTACAATGGTAATCAAATGTCTTGTTTCCCTTTTATGACATTTTGTGTCTGTGTGCACAGTTCCGGAGCCTGGGCTTGCTTTGATGAGTTTAATCGAATTGACATTGAAGTGCTGTCTGTGGTGGCACAACAGATTACAACAATTCAGAAGGCACAGCAGCAGAGAGTAAGGTTCCTTCCTGCTTTTCTTTCTGTCTACAATTTTTTTATCTGTTTCCCAATTAACATTTTCATTCAAGCTTTCCTTTGAATTGAACTATACTTTGGCTCTATCCCCAGGTGGATCGCTTCATGTTTGAAGGAGTAGAGATTCCATTGGTTACAACATGTGCTGTCTTTATTACAATGAACCCTGGCTATGCTGGTCGCACAGAATTGCCTGACAATCTAAAGGTTTAAGAGCCACATATTTAATTAATAATGTTTGTGTTTATACATATATTTTATAATCCATCAATTCTACAAAAGCAGAATTCCATGAATGATAAACTTTAATTATTGTAGGTATAATGCCCATGTATTGCCTTAGTTAATTACTTCTAATAATCTTTATACACTGTACAAACACATTGACCAGATCATGGAAGAACGTAGGCACCTTAGAGAAATCCAGTCATCTCACTATCTACCTTTTTATAATCTTATCTGATCATTCAACAATCTCATTTCAATTTCGGAATGTTACAGATTTCAGTATATACAGTAGTACTTGCTTATTTAAAACTACTGTGGTTTTAAATCATTTGCACAAGTTTGTGCACATTGGAGACTTTATGTATGTCTCTGCATATCTGTCTGTGTCTCATTGTCATCTTATGACATTCTGTCTCTCTGAGACTAGCCATATTGCACGTTTTTTTTCTCAGGCTCTTTTCCGTCCTGTAGCTATGATGGTGCCTGATTATGCTATGATTGCTGAGATCTCCCTTTACTCATTTGGATTTAACAATGCCAAAATACTAGCGAAAAAGATTACCACCACCTTCAAGTTATCTTCGGAACAACTTAGCTCCCAGGTAACATTCAGCTTTTCAAAATTCTACTCCGTCTCCTCGTTATGCTTTTTCCCACTTTCAATCTATTGTCCTGGATAAATATTTTCTTATCATCTACTGTCATCTTATAATACTTATGTTATATCCATATACTGTGGGGGGTTTTTAATTACATATCTAAAATATAACGTGTTATTCAATCTATTCTTTAATCTCCTGAATTCCATCAACTTCCATATAAATGCAATGTGACCACTTGCATACAAAAGTCTAATCTGAAATCATAATGATTTCATTACTTGACCTGGTTGTTTCGGTCTGTCACTCTGCCCTTTTTACACCTGTTTTTATTTTAGGATCATTATGACTTTGGAATGAGAGCCGTTAAAACTGTTATTTCTGCTGCTGGCAATTTAAAGAGAGAAAATCCAGCTATGAATGAGGTAAGCATGGGATGCTGGGAAAGAAGAATGATAATATACATTCTAATATCATTCAATTTTGCACTTTTGTAGAACATTTTAAAAGAGCATGTTTATACTGTATGTTTATTACATAACACTGATTAGGGGATTATTCTCTAAAGTCCAAATTGTTGCCTAAAGGTGCAAATTTGCCAGCTAAATACAGTCGCAATAGACTGCTACTGTTGTAGTCAGAGGTTTATAACTGGAATATTGTCGCAGTTGTGACTTTACTATTGGAAATATTGTCGCGGTCGCAACTTTTAAAATTGTTGCATTCAATTTGCTATGGGAATCCGCTGTTTGAGAATTCAACAGTCAAATTCTGACTTTAGAGAATAACCCCCTTAATATTTGAAACTTGCCTAATAGTAATAATGCAAACTCCTGCTTAACTTATTAAGGTCAATTTTCTTAAACATTGCTAATGACCATATATCCTGGCACTGAGATTAATGACTTTGAGTGTTTATAGGAGCTAATTTGCCTTAGGGCTATTCGTGATGTCAATGTGCCCAAGTTTTTACAAGATGACCTGAAGCTGTTTAGCGGTATTGTGTCTGACCTATTCCCAAGAATTGAGGAGGAACACATAGATTACGGCACCCTGGAGGAAGCTATTCGAAAAACATGTGTCCAAAAAAATCTGAAAGATGTGGATGGTGAGGAAACATAGTGAATCAAGAATAGAGCTGCATGCTTTCAAGATATTATTTCTGCAACAACGCAAGAGTAATAGTTTGTTGAATAATTCATAAATAATCTGCAGTCTTGTAGCTTTCCTTGACTTGTTATACAACTGATGCAAACTAAGGATTTATTTTGATTGCCAAATGTTTATTTTGTGTTATCTTTGAAAATGAAACAAAAATAAATTCAATGGTCATTAACATATATATAGTTAGACCACTGCTTTTCCCTGCTTTATTTGCTAGTTGTCCATATTGACTGGTCTCTGTACATGCAGGTTATATGAATAATATGTAGAGATAATTCACAAGCAGGAGCTTAATCCTATGACTGGAAGACATTGGATGTATCACATCTAAGGACAGAGCTTGGTTATAGGTTTTTAATAAATCTTTACAGATAGAGAAAGTTGAGTTTTGTAGAGTGAGAGAAGAAAATGTTCTGAATTGTTGATCATTATCTTCTACTCATTCTAGGCTTTGTGACAAAGTGTATACAGCTTTATGAGACCACTGTAGTACGACATGGCCTAATGCTTGTTGGGCCCACAGGATCTGGAAAAACTCAGGTAAAATGTTTCTGAATTTATAAAAACTAATTCAGCTACTTTTTTACTAAATAAATAAGTTCTTTTTCATAAGCGTCTACATGTATCACATGCTTCAGATGTGCCAGCTATGCTCCATGTATGCATTCATGTACTGATTTGTGTAAGGTATGGTTTCAAATTTTCTTTTATCCTTCTTGATTTAGTAATGCATGTTCCAAGTCCTTCAGACTTGTTTAGTTAACATATTTAGTTTTATCATCAGTGGTGTTGCTAGTCTTTTATGATACCCACAGCGCTAGGTTGTCATTAGTCCACAACCCAGTGTTATTTGATCTAAGTGGGTCTGTCCTGGCCAGACTGTAAGGCACACTGGCACTTATATGCAAGAAAAACATTCTCTAGAAGTCATTAAAACACAATTCACTTTCAATTGGTCATTGAGGCCTGGGTCACTATGAATGAGACCCGGGGCCATTGCCTAGGGTTTCACAGCCTAACAACACCTAATAGTTCCTTATCTGTTGCTGTGAATTTAATTTGTTGCTGCTTTTGTGTAATTGGTCCATGAAATCATTAAAATATTGATTTTGTGTTTGACTATACATGGATTCTGGCTTTTTTCCAAGTTCTTAATGTGAGCATGCCTGTTATTGTTTCATGTTGCGATGTGTAATTGGTTTTGCTTAGTGTTACAAGGTTCTGGCTGCTGCCATGACATCACTCAAAGGTCTCCCATCAGTAGGCGGTGGAACCTATGAGACTGTTCATTTCTATATTCTAAATCCCAAGTCCATAACTATGGGTCAGTTGTATGGAGAATTTGACCTGTTGACACATGAATGGTAAGAACTGAAAGAACTATTATAGGTAAGTCATACAGACTAAAAAAAATGTCATTACATGTTTGTTTTCCTTTGTAGGACAGATGGGATCCTCTCCTCATTAATAAGAGGAGGAGCCACATCCACCGATCCTGACAAGAAGTGGTACATGTTTGATGGTCCGGTGGATGCTGTTTGGATTGAAAATATGAACACAGTGCTGGATGACAACAAGAAGCTGTGTTTGAGTTCAGGAGAAATAATTAAACTTACAGAGGTACTGTTATTCATTGTAAGCCAGAATGGGGTCTCCATAAAACTGCCGTCGTTCATTCAAAATGTATTTTATTTTACGGTTTTAATTCATTAGAGTGCTGAAAACTTTTGTGGAAATGTTGGATTAAGTAATTGAAGCAAAAAAAAAAATCAAAAGCAGAGATTACACTTTAGTTATGACATTGTTGCTGCTTTGTACATTATCTGTCCCCAAGTTTACTCCATTTATAGAATAACCTAATGTATGTATTAACGTAAAAATGTAAGCAAATTGTGGGGGTTATTTCCTAAAGTCCGAATTGTTGCGTATAGGTGCGAATTCGCCAGATAAAAACAGTCGCAATAGGCTGCTACTGTCGCAGTCGCATCTTTATAATGAGAATATTGTCGCAGTCGCGACTTTATTATGGGAAAATTGGCGCAATATTAACATTACAAAACTGTCGCAACTTTACAATGGGGATATTGTAGAGGATTTACTAAGGGAATCAGCTGTTTGCGAATTCAACAGTCGAATTTGCACCTTAGTGAATAACCCCCATAATGTGTGTTAGTCATAAGGAACTTTTTTCGGTGCAGTGTTACTAATCTTATAGTTTCTTCATTGCCATGATGACATTTACCTCACACATTGTTATTATTACTTCTCCCTTCCTTTACCTTGTCTACTAAAATAAAAAGATATGGATTGTTTTCTCTAGGCAATGACAATGATGTTTGAAGTGCAGGATCTGGCAGTAGCATCCCCAGCTACTGTTTCTCGCTGTGGAATGGTGTATTTGGAGCCCAGTATTCTTGGATTAAAACCATTCACTGAGTGCTGGTTTCACTGTGTACCAGACATAATCAAACCTTTTACAGAAAAGTTGGAATCTCTATTTACTTGCTTCCTAGAGGTAAAGAATATTCCTAATATGTTCCTTGGAAAGAGAATACAACAGCACACATTTAATATAGTAATGATTTTAAAAGAGTTATGTTATATTATGTTTCTAATCCGTAAAATTATCATAATTTAGCTTATGATACTTATGAAGGTCCTAGTTTAGTGGCAGATATCTGTCTGCTCTTAAACCTGCTTTGCTATACTGAACAACAAGACTCTTTGACTATTATTGGTTTATAATAAGAGACTTTCAAACATAGGGCTGAGGAAGATACCTGGATTTTGATTATTGTATATGAATTTTTTATATTAATAAATAAGAATGCACAAAATTAAAGCAGAAGTAAAGCCAGAAATGAAAGTAATACATTATAGAATGTACCTGGCACTAGGTGGAAAGTGCTAACTTCCATAGGGAACAGAGCAGTGATTCTGGAGTTCCAAGGCAGTTTCACACAGCTTTGAAGCTGCACTCTGGCTCCCCCCTTCTGACCAGCATCGGCGGTGCAGAGAGGTGATAATGTCATCACGCCTACTCCAGGTATGTGAAGTTGTGATTTCTCTGCTCAGATTTCGGTGAGTACTCAGTACTTTCGGTGAAATCAGAGTGGTGAAATCAGAGTGGTGAAATCAGAGTGGTGAAATCAGAGTGGTGAAATCATCACTGCGCATGCATGGAGTATGACGTTGATGCCGCTCTTCACCGCTGATGCCAGTCAGGAGGCGGGAGCCAGAGCGCGGCTTCATAGCTGTGTGCAGAGCCGGCTCTGGCTCTATTGGTGCCCTAGGCGCCCC
>WMED01007492.1:7358-17601 GCA_019650415.1 Pipa parva
GAATAAAGCTGTGGCCAATTTATATCCAAAATATTTGAGTGGTGAGTTTAATTTAACAGTAAGGTAGCAGGTTGGAGATGCACAATTCAAGATTACAAAGCAAATCATGTTGCTTTAGTGAGAAGTTTATAAAGTTCATTTTCACCTTTTCCATTTGTTTCATTGTTTTTCTATTTGCTGAAGTTTTAGATTCAGTTGATGTATTTAGAACTGGTAAAAAATTTGTTGATGACAGTAAAGATCGTTATCACTAAATATCGATTTGCTGCAATCAATGCAGTTCACCTTCCATCTCATACAGATATTTTTTTTCAACAGCTTAAATCAGGGGAAAACTTTTTTGCTGAAAAAAATGTGAAGGAGTGGCTTTATAAATTGGCTAAAATGGTGATATTGATATATATAACAGAATTATTCTGAATTTGACATTTTGCATGTGTTTGTTGTTCCGTGTATTGTTAAAACATAAGTCTTATTATTACATAGTTGTTTTAACCGGTAAAATTGCTAGGATGGAGATTCACTCCACATTGTTTGAAGTTGGAAGCATCACTATGTCTCGGCTAGGCTGATTTACCAATGTAAATAAAAGCAAATGGGGAAATTGTACTGTATATGTATGTAGTGTGGGTGCTTCAGTGGGTGCTGGTTTGTTCCCAGACTAACTTTATAAAGACAATAGCGTTTATATTATAAAATACAGAAGCATCTTCTACATTAGAGATGCCTCTGCGGAACAGCTGTAGTAACTTTGTGATTGGATGCAATTCACTCTGTGACAATTCTTCAAAAGTTAGCTCTGGACTACACTTACTATGAATAGGAGCTTGGCAACAGTGTTCGACTGGCCCACCAGGATACAGGGGAAATTCTGGGGTGGGCACAGTCCTCAGTTGACCTTCCTGGAGTTTCAAACTTCAACATCATGGCATATTTCTGAGGGTAGTGTAAGGCACGTGGCTGATTGGAGATAACACAGAGGCAGGGTACAAGAAAATAATTGGGACTAAATCGGGACAAATAAAAGAGGAAAGGTATATTTTTATTAGCGGGCTCTTGATCTCTTGTTTCATGGTAGGCCCTAAGCACTCCAGTCCAATACTGGCCATCAATAACACACTAAAAGTGGGGCAATATGACTGTTTGGCAATGCTGTGCATTTACCCTAGAAAATGCCATGCTAGATGTGGACACAAAATGCAGCATTCCAGCCCACAAGGACGTAGCCAGAAGCCAGTGATTGGCACTACAATCAATGACACCACAGGGGAAAGGAAAATAAAGCTGGGGTAAAAGTGTAGCGATAAAAATCCCTAAAGAAGCAAATGGCATAAAGCATATAATCTCAGCGAGGCCATTCATCACTGGTGTTAAAGGAGTCTATTTCCTCCTGAATTATTATACATAAAATACCACTTTCCTTGTATGTCTATTTAAGTTTATATACACTGAAATTTCAATATCTTTAAAATATCTCAGATATAGCTTTACTAAAAAGCCTTTATTGCAGTGTTTATGACCAGCTGGCTTAAAGCCAACCAGTATACGTTGCAGCTGACTGAACTGATACGATGGACAGAGCCCATTCTAATACCTGCTTAGCTAACCTGTCCTGCAGGGACACAACCAGTGAATGTACAAGCCTAAACCAAAATCATTTCTATGGGTGGTTACAATAACAATGTATTCTCTTAGTGATTACAGCTATCAAAGTTAACCTCAGTGTTCACACATGGGGATTGAACATTGATGGTAAGAGGGGTTTAGTTTAGTTCCCTAAAATGTAAACTCTGCAAAATTGTGGCAATTGCTTGAGATTACATCTGTTGCCTTAGCTTTAAGACATGGGCAGTGAGCAAACTTTACCTTTCCCTTTGTCTTGGCAGTTATTCCACTTCTTTGAGGTTAAAAGTCATCAATGTGATTGCGTCAGTCAGTCTTTACCTTTACTGATAGCTGTCATGTTGTTAAACAGACCTCACAGTCCCATTTGTTTTCTATGGTGCTTTAGATAATAAATACAATTTGTAAAGCTAAATAGATAAATATTATACTTTATAGACACAGTTTAGATTTTTTTTTTTGAAACTATAAATTCATTTTTGGCATTTTGATTTTTTGTTTAAACTTGCTTATTGTAGTAATCTTGTGTCAGTATCCTTTGTGAAACTATTTGGGTCATGCCTCTCACTAGAAGAAAAATGAATACAAGCTGGTGAAGCAGTAGAGGTATTGTGACAGGGCTACTAACCCACTGAAAAAGCCAACAAGAATACATTTTATACCACCCCCAACCCCCTTTGCCTCCAGAGATGGCTCTGGCTCTTGTGGTGCCCTAGGCTCCGCCCCCCCCCGATCCGTGCCACCCCCCCACATCCTCCCTGCCCCGCGCCGCCCCCACTCATGTCCAGCCGTGGCTCAACTTTAGAGCTCCTAATAAGTTGAGCCGCAGCTGCACGTAAACTCCCAGCCGGCCGGCACAGCTTAAAAAAAAAAGAAAATGCTAGGGGCGCCCCTAGCATTTACCTACTCTGCCTAATGGCAGAGCCGGCACTGCTTGCCTCCCTCACTGTTGTATAAACTCCACCCATTTCATATAAACTCCACCCTGGTTGCTGACCAAATATCATCAATGTTCCATGAAACCTGTAAAGGTTTTCAGTCTTCCATGCCACCCAATATCTTAAAATAGCAAGTCTAACACATCTGGACTTGCTGATTTTTCCAAAAAAAAGTGGGTCATTTGGGAGCTTTAGCATTCTAAGTCATCCATGACAAAGAAATGAGAATTTGAAGCCATTGTCTACCAATGTGCATACAAAATTCTTTTTCCTCCGTGGGTGTTTTTTCTCCTTTTTGTTTGTACCTTATTTGGTTCTTTTCATTGCTCTGCTCTTAAATACATCATTTTATTTCCTGGTTTTTCTTTCTTCTTCTGAAAAAAGTTAAAATCCAAATAACTAAACTGTTTCTTTGTGAAACAAATGCTGTGCTTATATGTTGTGGAATCCAGGGCTTAGGAGATGAGAGATGTAGAAACAGAAGCTCCTAGTTAAAGGAAACAGAAGCACTCCGTGGCACATAATCCTTGGTACTCCAATTTTGCTCTAATTTAGAGCGAAGAAGTGCTGCATTCATTTTAGCATGGATATTGATACCCACAAAAACAGGAAGCATGTTATGCATGCTTAGTGTCCCTTAAACAACTATAATGCTGTTGCTTGCCTTAAAAAGGCAAAAAAAAAGACATTTGCCGTGATGATTCCACAGTGATGTATTTTAGCAGTTGGGGTAGCCCATCCTATAATAGCAGAAGGTCTGGAAGAGGTGACAGTGGCAAATTGCACAGTGTTCACAGCAAGGTGGGGCCGGTGGTTTGCAGCTTGAAAGAAGAGGCACACAATTTGGGGGAGGAGGTCTTCGCAGTTTCTTTTTAGGAGGAACCTTTCTCTGCAAATTGGAAAGAATATATTAGGTTGAAAGGCAGCAAGATTCCAGGCAGTTCTCCTGTTTTATGCAGAATGCTCCACACGTGGAAAATCTAAGCCCACAAGTGATTTGTTTGCTGCTATTTTTACAGCAACATAACAGAATGCCAGCACACAGACACACCTTGCTGGCAAATGGTTGTTGCAGTTTACAAATTACAATTTACTTTTAAAAGCTTTTAGACATGCACAGAAAACCTTTATTAGCCTTAAAGTGCAAGGAAACCCTTGTAAAAGGTTTGAACAGTCTGAGTGCACATGACTGCTTTACTAACACCCATGTACAGCAGCCTAGTGTCCCTGAAGGTACAGCTCTCTGTTGTCCTTCTGTTGGACAAAGGGATGTGTTTTAGCCACTAGGCATCCCCAGTAGAAGCCATACATTTCATAGGAGAAGGAGTAGTCAGGTATTTTCAATCTTGAAAAGGGACAAGGGTTATGTTGTCAAACCATTATTTTGCATGGAAATCAGGCAGGTACAACGAGTGCGCAGTTTCCAAAAAACTACCAGAAACATCAGGAAATAGTTTGGAAAATAAGTTAAAGTGACAGCATGCTACAGTATTTTCTGATCCTATGTTGCCCTGCTAACCATTGTCATAAGGGAGCCAAAAGATCTGGCAGAATCTTTATAGCTTTCAATTCTCGTTAGAATGTTAAAAATAAAAAATGGATTGAATGGTGTCAGAGGGACTGGAAATATTGTATTGACTGGGTGTTGGCTGAAGTCTGTGTGATCTGAAAAACATAAAATGTAAAAGATATATAGGGGAAGTTGGACATTAAATTAGGTAGAGCATATATGCCAGGATAGTTTGAAGGAGACTTAAGAGGAGCAAAATAATGAAGTGACCTCAAAGCATTTAGAGAAGAAGTCAGATGCATGGTTAGAGAAAGACATAACATCTAAAATGGGTGAGGCTGTGTAAGACATTTTTGTAGGACAATCCACTTTCGGGCAGAAGGAGATAGTGACTGAGGAGTATAAAACTTGCCTGAGGGAAAGATTTTCAAGCAGGTAGAGGGTATATATATAAAAGGGGGAAAGGCACAATGGCTATATTAAGAAAGAGATCATAAGCCAGTAATGGCTATATTAAGAAAGAGATCATAAGCCAGTTAAAAGGTGAAATAAATAGAGCCGTTTTATGACCATACACTGAATTCTGCTGACAAGTTCCAGACAATAATCATTGAATGGCAGGTTTAGTGGATATGTCTAAAGCGGCTGAAGTGACACATTTTTTTAATGAGATGGAAGTGGTTAAATTAAACTGAACAGAGAATTGAATTGTGAGAATGTATAGGGTAATTCTTTATAAGGAACACACATGCAGTATTCCTACCTTTGCCAGTTTAGTTTTTTCTGCATCCACTCTGCTTACTCTTCGAGACGTTTTTGTTAAATCTGTGGGAAGACAGAGAAGAAATACATTGCTCTATAAACCTCTTGTTTTTAAGCCACCAATTTAAATAAAATAAGCCTGGTACATACTGACCTACTATAGAGAT
Source organism: Pipa parva (assembly GCA_019650415.1). Classification (NCBI taxonomy): domain Eukaryota; kingdom Metazoa; phylum Chordata; class Amphibia; order Anura; family Pipidae; genus Pipa; species Pipa parva. The sequence goes on from WMED01007492.1 coordinate 12,359, forward strand.
AGGAGGGAGCAGCTCGGATATCTGGATGATACGTCCACTGTTGCTTCCATCCTTTTTTTCTTCCAGTATGATATGAGAATGGACCAGAACCAGGAGGCTGATTAGGAGGAAGAATACCATCCCCTTCATATCTAAAAACCTGCAAGCCATACAGAATAAAATGTTACTAGGAAACAATGCTCTTCTGCTTTACCGAAATTATATTTAAATAGCATTCACCCTTCTCAATCAGGTTACTGGCTTCTCTGCCGTATAGGCAGAGATCTGAGGGGGAAAAACAATGGCAGGAGTTGCCAGTGAATAGAACACATTTTAGTGAAATTTTGTAGCCATTTTAACCACATGCACTAATCCATGACATAATGCAATATAACCTAAGATATCATTTTATCTGCCACTACTGGATAATGATATATAACACATTCCACATAATACATTTTCCTAACTTTAATACCTTAGCTCACATATTTCTGTACTGTTACTATTATTTCTATCAACTTAAGTGCTCTGTAACTATATGATTGATCCAGTACACATTGTTTAAAATATTGCATTTACAGTACATAAGTTTTTACTAGAATGCTTGGTTTTGTAGGCCACACCCACTAACTGACCACACCTCTTTCTGCAAATAATCACAGACATTCAACATTTGAAAATTAAATATACTTCTCAATTAGACATTATCTACATTCCTGGCCTGGTTATCTTCTGTCTGAGCCACCTTTAGGAATGTGCCTAAAGGGAAATCAGCCATTGGTGCACACAGTCAGATAAAGTAACAAAGTTAAAGGGACACATTTATCAATTGTAATCCTAACACATCATAAACCAATTTATGGTTGATCTAGAAGAAAAAAGAACTCACTGAAAGCTGTTTCAAATTTATACCAAACGGGAAAAACTCCTTCACGACTCCATATATTTACAGTTTTTTTTTTTTTTAAAGCAATGACATCTTATCAAAATTTATTGCTTGCATCTTGAAAAAAATAATTTCATAAAAAAACCTACAATACAGGATAGAAATTGCACATCACTTCAAACCCAAATGTATGTCAATTAAACAGTCATTTTAGACAGCAAAACACTTGAGTTTAATGACAAAAATGTGCCCTAAATTAAAGCAAAGAAACCAAAAATGTATTCATTTTGAGCCTCACAAATTTTAAATAAAAAATAAAACTACAGTTTATTTTTACTACTTGATGGATAGACTTTCTGAAATATTTCCTCTATTATTTTACCACTGAAACGTTAAGCTGGAGCTAAATACCAAGAAAAAATGATTGTTATATTCCTATTGGTGTTGTTTAAAAATTGCCCAATATAAATATAATATGTATAAGAGTTTGAAGTTAAGAAATACAAAATATCATACTGTAAATATTACTATTATTTAACACAATTTGAAACAATCAAACACATTATTTAATTAGATAGAGGAATATATTTTGTTCTTATTACATCCATTAAGCACACATTTTAATGATGCAGAAATTAACAAGATAATTTATCTAGTAAGAAATACATTTAGAGAAAAAGTCAACTTGAAATCCTTTCTCCAAGTAATATTTAATATAAACAAATTATGAGGAAAATTTCAGAACATTTCAATTTGTGAAAACAAGTTCATATTATCAGAGGTATATAACAGTTTGGTACAGAATGACTGGATACTTACTATACACTGCATTTTTGCTTATTCTTAGCTCTATTTTATGTTTTTAGAATGCTTGTAAAATGTTTTGCTGATTTTACAAAAATAGTAGAGGTTTCAAATAATAAGTAGTATTTACAAAGCAAACAATGATTTCAAAAAAATCAATACTACAACTAGTAAATTATTTTTGCATGTATTTTTTAAAAAATAAGATGGATTCATTTTGGTTGCTCCGTTGTTAAAGCATTATTGAAATAAAGAAATACTTTTTCCCTGTTTTTATTTGGAAATGGATACAAATTCTGACTGAAAATGAACGAGGAGTTTGCTATATCATTGTATAGTTTTACTATTTATAAGCAATGGCTTTAAACAGTATTGGGAATTTTCTAAAAAAAAAAAATTAAAAGAAGACAGTTAACTATAGTAATAACTTAATGATGTATTAAACTTTTATTTTATAAAATTTGCATAATCATGCAGAAGATATTCCACTATCACTCACTGAGAAGTATACAAAAAAAAAAATAAGTTGAACTGAGACAGAAGAGGTTTCTACAACACTTAATATAATATTGACTTAAGTGGAAAAGAATAAGTTAGAAAAGTTATTCTATTCATTTGTTCTGCCAATGGTACCTATGATTATATTTACATTAAATATTCTTAAAATAGTACTTTCATTGCATATTAAAAAAGCCAGTGGTCACAAAAAAGCATATGAAGCATGCAGAAAATTTCACATGAATATATCATTGAATATAATTGAAAAAAAATAAAAATAAAACAGGCTATCTGGCTTGGTGTACAATGTAAAAGTAAATTGTTTAAAAATAATTCAATATGTATAATTTATGGGATTGACTGAATTATACAAACCAGAAAACAAAGTACCTTTCTAAAAGGTTTCTGGGATTGTATTTCCAGTATACGTGTATTTTGGGCAATACAAGGAAACCAATAAATGAATCATGTTAATAACTGAACAATGTCTTTTTTTTCTGTTTTAGAGAATGCGTATATGAATGATTATTTCTGGTAATTTGATTACATTTAAATTGCAATGTAAATCCACAGCTTATGAAATTTAGAAAAAGGGTGGAAAATGACAGGGATTTTACAAACAATGTGTTTATATAAATTTTTTACCTTTTAAGAGCATCGTGCATGAATTTGTTTCAGCTGTGATGTATTTCAAATTTAATTAGGAATTAAAAAATGCTTTGCAATGCAATATCAAAAAGTGATAAAAGCCTAGTACGTTTATATGTATTTATGTTTCAGATTAAACTACTGCAAATTATTCAAAGACTTGAAAGTAAAAATGTTGCCAAATTAATAACAAGAACTCTGCTTTAAGCCCCCAAATTCAGTATCCAAGTTTGGCACAATCAGATAACTGTGTTTACATTGGTACTGCATGGCAAATACTAACTTTGACTAAATAATACCCTTATTGGCCATGAATTTATAATGAATTTAGTCAATTGTGAGAGAATTTGCAACTCTGCAGAAAATAACAGCCTTTGCTGAATATATACATTTGGCTAGGTGTCTACATATGGCAATGTCATTCATCCATGAGACAATTCACACTTTGATGAATTGTCCCACTTAGGGTCTCATTGACTAAAGTCCAAATTCACCTTCCTATAATTTGAGTTGCATTGCCAAAATAGTCACAAATTCACTTCTCGTTATTGACTAAGTGGTGAATACACTTGTCGAACAGGCAGACAGAGGCGATCAATGTCACATGCGTAGTGTGGCTTAGTCAGGCAGATAGAAGTAGGATGAGAAGTCATAAGAAGTGAGGCAAATTCGACAAGTGAAGGGCAGTGATGTCAGTCTCACCATATCCCACTAATTGTATTTTGTGAATATTCTATTTCTATGTCACCTCATCCCTAGATCATATTGTCACTTATTCATAGTCCAATTATCAATTTTGAATGAATAGTTGCCTTACACAACACTGGAGTCCTGCCATCAACCTCCCAAATCGCCAGTCTGAAGTGGTGAAGTCAAAAAGGTGAATTCGGAGCAGTTCCTCTAGTTGCATTCGTACCACTCCTCTGCTTAGTCAATAGTAGAAGTACCTGGGCAGGCACATGCAAAAAGATGCAAAGAGCACCATAAGATGGTGATTATCATAGTTGCCCGAATTGGTCACACTCCACGTGACTATTCAAACTTTGGTCAATGAGACCCTCAGTGTCCATCTTTATGAATATATTGTTATTAACTATGAATCCCTTGTCTGGGGCATTGCTATCCAACCTCATCCATGTTCTAATTTTATTATCTGATACAGGTATATAAAAAGGCCATATTACTATTAAAATCACAGTATCAAATCTAAAATGTGTCACTGGATTGCCAATGTATATTGAAGAGACAAATTTGGAATTCAGCTGGTCAGCCATTATATGGGTTCTTAAGTTACTTAATTCAAGGACAACACCAGTCTCTCCATATATTTTTTTAAGGTTTTATTTAGGTTTTGTATAATAAAACAGAACATCAAACATGAACATTGTATTGCCTGTCATTACTAATATAAGAGTGTACATCAGTCAAATAACATTTGTAATGCACATTGTAAAAAGGTCAAAAGAAGAAGGCATCATCAGAAATATTAAATAGGTATGAAAGAGATAATATAAAATATATATTATATAGATAGGGTATATATTGTAGATTATATAAAAGGCATAATTAAAGTGGACCTGTCAGGGTCTGCTCCGATGCCCGACTTGAATCTCAAGTCGAGTTGGGAAGGGCTAAAAGGATGACTGACATTAAAGTCATTAAAGCTTTTGGATTCAGCTAAGACAACTCCCTGCTTCCTAAAAAGAGTCTATTAAACAGACCTGACAGGTCCATTTTAAATAGGATCTCCAACATAATTTAGGTTTTGATTTCAGTCCATGCAAAACAAACTATATTTAATGTAGTGGGAGAAATTGTTTTAATATACTGAAGAAAGTCAGTTCTGTAACATCTCTGTTCATCTTGCCAATGTAGAGTTTGCTTAAATGAGCGCAAAAGTGTCAGCAGGTGTTATATACCAAACCTGGAGAAAAAAATTGGTTGAAACCAAGAAAGAGAACAAAAAATGGAAAAATTGTTTTTGGCCAAACATTTTTATGAGAAACAACATCATTTGGCCTGGATCAAGTGGCAGGTCTTACAACAGGTATTTGTTATAAAAACTGAGAATTGAAAAGTGAGGGTCTACTGGATATGGAGGCTGGATTCACTGTATCCAAGAAGTCTCAAATTGGTCATATATATATATATATATATATATATATATATATATATATACACACACAGACACACGAGAAAGGGAAGACAGACCTCTTGAAAGATCATCTATCAAAACTGACAGTCAGTCCAATAAAAAAGGTATCACCAAGTATTTCAAAACTCATTTTTTATATATATAACCACACACACATTTAAAATTAATAAAGATAAAATGTTTTGTTACATCAAACACTATGTGGATTTTCCATGCAGAGGTAGAAGTGTAAGGACACAAATATTTTCCATGAAATTCACCTTACTATTACAC
>WMED01007493.1:0-17599 GCA_019650415.1 Pipa parva
CAGCCTCACCCAGACTCTACCTCCAGCGGCCCCCGGGTAAATTGAGTTTGAGATCCCTGACTTAGAATGAAGTTGGGTATGAATGTTGGTTTACTGTTAATGAGAAAGTAAATAAAGAAGTTGTTTGATGGACACTTAACCATGGAGGGAAAATTGTATTGGTTAAAATGGTTTCCTCATCTACTTTTTGTAGTAAATGTTGTAATAGACATAATTATTATTATTTTTAATAGCATATTACCTGATTTAATATCTAAAGAACTATTAAAGTGCTACTTATTGGTCTGGTAGCACATTCATGGAATTATTATTAATAAGTTACAGAGATCAATCATTCACTTCAGTCACTGCCCTGTGGAGCTTACAATCTAGTTTTCCCTATACTATCACATACAGATAAACAGACACACTCGAGTTAGTTTAATTTAGTCAGATTTCAATTAATCTGATATGATTTTTTGGATTGTATGAGGAAACTGGAGTGCTGGAGGAAACTGGAGTGCTGGAGGAAACTGGAATGCTGGAGGAAACCCATGCAAGTATGGGGAGAACATATAACCTCCAGTCAGATGATTGTCCATTGTGATATACAGTGCATGCTTAGTGCTGCCAATTATAAGGCAGCTCTGGGTCACATGTTTTGATGTAAAACAGTAAGTCTGTATTCGAAAGTGTGCTTGCGTCCATCATGTTTAAACCTGTTATAATCTGCTGTTCCATATTTCCCAAAGTAAAAGTAATTGCTTTACTACTACAGTCCTGTTGTTTGACTATGCTCTGGTTCACAGCTTACTTGCATACCTAAGCAACAGCTTAAATAAGACATTCACAGTGGAACAGAGTCCAGAACCCAGCGCTGCAGGGTAGCAGTGGTAACCACAAAGGGACAAACATCTATTTTGGGACTGTTTTAACACACTGCAGTCCTATAGGAATGTGATCCCATTACTTTAGAGGGTAGGGGAACTAAAGGACATGGACTATGATGTAATCCTTTATGGAGGAATGAACTATATCACAGATAATACCTCCAGAACTTTGATTCTGTGTAGTGCTTGTTTAACTGCTATGGAATAAGAGTTTATGGGCAAAATTTAATAAACTCAAAAAGACCCAATTTTATCTTTTGAAGTTTATTCCTGTGAAATCCCGTTTGCTTCTTGCAGGTTTTTCAATCGGATTTTTTCGATGGGAAGGTAGCCATACTTTACATTAGTGGTATGGCTACCTTTCCATTGAAAAACTTGATAAAAAATAATGATCTACCTATCGGCAAATATCGACTGAAAAAAAAAAACTGATTGATATTTACCATGAGAAATAACAGATCTCATAGGAATAAAATCGAAAAGCCAAAATCAGGTCTTTATGAGTTTATTAAATTCCGCTCTAAGTACCTACACTAAAACATAGTATGGAATCAAGTTGTTTTGGTTCTCTGAATCACATGTGGCTTATATTTTTTATTCAAGTTAAATTTCAGCTTAGGACTATATACAGTATATCCTAGGTCTATGGAAATAAGTGTTGTCTTGATTGCTAAAAAGAGAAGTAAACAAGAAGCAAATGATCTAACTTTTGAACATTTTTAGCTCCCAGGGATTGTATATGTAACATTTTATATATGGTTTTTACATTGTCTATGGTTTAATGACCAGTGAAATGTAACATTTTATATTATGCTTTGAAATTTTGGATCAATAAAGCTCTTTGAAAACTGAAATTTTGATTTACTGCCCTATGGCTAAGATCAAGAGACAAGCCTGAAGGTATTCCCTGCGAACACCTTCACAATGCCAAGAGGGCTAAAGCTATTACTTAGCCTGTGCACATAGTTGTGTTCCCGATTTGATGAAGGTGGAACTATAGTATAATCATGAAAGATTTTGTGCAAGTTTATAAAGAATGGAAAGAAATATTGCTTTTAAAAAGAATGGAAACATTTAGGGCCTTATTGACTAAAGGGTGAATTCACTTGTTGAAAAAACCTTGCAACAATTGTATTCGCTTCTCCAAAATAGGCATACATTTACTTCTCAGTATTGCCTAATGGTGAAAATAGATTTGCTGAAAAAGCAGACAGCAACAAGCACTGTTGCTGTGCATAGTGTGGCATAGTCAGGTGGATAGAAGTAGGATGAGGAGTCATGCAGAGAGAGGCAAATTCAACAAGTGAAGTGCAGTGACATCAGTCTCATCATATCCCACTAACTGCATTCTGTGAACAATATATCTATTTCTATGTCACCTTGTCCCTAGGTCACTTTGTCACTTAGTCGCAGTCGCCATTGTCACTTTTGAATGAATAAGTCTCCTTATGCAAAAATGGAGACCTGCCATCAACCCCCCAATTCACCAGTCTGAAATTGTGACGTGAAACAGATGAATTCAGAGAAGTTCTCCTGGCCACATTCGCACCTTTGACACACTCCGCCGCTAAGTCATTAGTAGGGGTGCCTCTGCACGCGCATACAAAGGGATGCAAAGAGCTCTGTACGTTTGCAACTGTCATACACACCAAAATTGGTCACATATTCAGCACTTCGCAGAGTTTAGTCAATAAGAGAACATGGGAAAGTGGCCAATAGATGTGAATTCATACCTCTATGTGACAATTCAGACTTAAGTAAAAAAAAGGCCCTTAAAGTTTGTTTTGTATATTAATAATAATGGAACAGTGTGGGGTGGAAATGTACAGTCTTTGGCATGAAATAATATAAGACTAAAAGATATGAGGAATCTTTCCAACCTGTGGATATATCATTGGTTAATGGAAGAAAAGATTTATAATTATAAATAACTTGAACAAATTTGGGTGGACTTTTTTTGGGAAAAACTAATGTGAATAGTGCTAACATATAAAATAGAAAGCATAAACTTCATTTTTATTTTGAATCAGAAAAATGAATTGGATTGAAAATATATATATATTTTTTTTATCAGAGAAGTAAATTGGTTCTACAATCAGCCGGTTCAAAAGAAAGGAAGATTACAGGGGAGCTAGAGGATGAAACATCAAAATTAGAAACAAAAGATGGGGCTGAAAGAAGTACAGTAGATTAAGGTTACAAAGAAAAAATAAATAAATAAAACATTATTTGGGAAATAAAAGAGAAAGTAGAGTTTGAAAAACGTTAAGGTAGAAAATATAAAACTGAAATTGAGAGAAGTAGCAGACTGAAAACAGCGATTGGATTTCATAAGGTGTAAAGAGAGATTGTTGCAAAAGAAGGAACCATTTTGGAAAGAAATGGGGGAATTCTTCAATGCATGCAAACAGGATAGTCACACCCGTGTGGATACCACATTTCTTTCCTTTGAGGTACACATATTGGTGCACACCAACACTTTCTTACATCCAATGAACATAGGAATACAGCACTCTCTTCAAAAAGTTATGGGTTGTTTTGCCTAAAAAAAAAAAGTACGAGAAGAGCACTTAGGCTGCAGCGTTCAAATGTGCAGTAGAAATTATCCTTGTACACTTGCTACACTTTGGGGCATTTGGCAACCATACCTTTGCAAGCACCCATGCTTGTTGGGTACCATTTCATTTTGGGATTTCCATGATATTTGATAATGGAAAGAAATTCAGTCTTGAACTTGAATTTTTATTTGTTTTCAGGAAACTTGCAGAAAGCAGGTACTTTCCTGTATGAGTGGTGCTTGCATGCGTGCACCGCTCATCACTTCTGCAAGCTGAATGCTGGCAGGTGCTCAGGAGACTTAGCTCTCTTAGCAATTCCGGGTTGCTAGCCAATTCGGAGCTGCTGGCGTCACACATGATGTCAGTGGTGGCAAATTCAAAAGGGGTTGAACACTGAAACACAGTGCTCTAGTGTTAATGTCACATCCCTTCAGTATATGCTGATGTTTCATTATTATGCTGCTTGTGCCTTTTCAGAGATTCCTGTTTCAGCTTCTCTTCAGATTTTCAATTATCAGCTCTTCAGCCAAGCCTGGTGGAATATCTTCAAGTCAGCTTCTGGTTTTCAAGTTCTGCTTCAGTTTAAGCTTCTCTGTGGATCCTGGAGTGTCAGCTCTTCAGCTTAGCCTGCTGAAATATCTTAACCTGTTTCCCCTGCACTTCACTGCAATTATCTTTTTCAGTGTTTAAGTTACAAATCCCTTTCACAGTACATTTCTTGAGTGCTTCTGTCTACAAAAATGTGTCCACAGCAACAAGCCTGTAGTGACACGAATGGGCACTACAAATGATTTGATGCATAAGGTTCCCACTTGGAGAAAATTCATTACATTTTCCTGTAAACCCCTCGTCCCCCTGAGTCCATAGGCAGACCAATATATATATATATATATATATATATATATATATACACCTTAGGTGCATAAATTTAGGTGTTTTCTTATGGTAAGACAGGAGAGAATATGTGAAAGACATGTGAAGAGTCAAATATATTGTTATTCATTGAAGAAAGGACGTTGCTCAGGGTAAGGGTACCTAAGTCTCAAGAGAGGTGATCACAGATTATTTCTGCAGATGTCAAGCATATTTGTAATAAGAGAATTATGATCGTTACCACTAGTAAAACTTTATATTAAGAGAGAAAAGATGACCCCGGGGAAAAGGAAATTGGTGATATGTCATTTGAATTGATCGATGTCTGATGAATATGTTACTGTTTAAGTGCTGCAAGTTGAAATAAGTTCGTGTGAGTTTAATTTTGGAAAGCAACACTGGTCTCTCTGAACTTAATTCTAAACAAGTGAACAAAGTCATCATATTTAATCGTTATTTCTCAAGAGTCGGCCTTGCTGTTTCACCCCTTCTCTGACCCCACAACACTACAAGAGATCCTGCTTATTTATTTTACATTTTTCTATATTTTTATCTTTTAATTTAAATTTTTTTCTAAGCAGTCTGTTATCTGGAGCCATCAGGGTGCCATTGTGACATTAAATCAACCTGAGGTCACTAGGCCCGGTTTTTAGCTCCTGCTTGAGATAAGCCTTGTGCTAGGAAACATACTCACCACTCCTTGCTCCAGCGCCAATCTCTCTCTGGCGCCGGGAAAGCTGTGGCTTCTTCTCCGTGACTGCATCGCGTGCACGCTGACGTCATGAGTGCACAGGATGCAGTCAAACAGGGGTTGCGACCTGGACACTGCTTGCAGCACAGTCCTAACTTCCTTGCGGGAGCTCTGGGTGAACACCAGCAGTGTCTTAGACTCCGCGTCCTTGTGTTTTATTTAATTTTTTTTCTTGCTGCTTTGCAAAAAATTTACCATCATAGGTATTATGGAAAATGAGAAAAAACTAAATATCGTCCCTTTTACAAGGTACAGTTGCCCTGTAACATCCAGCACATATATGTTTTATTTTTTTTCAACGATATTGTAATTTTAGTTGGAAGTATCTCTTGGAAGGAAAGGGTGTCTTGCATTGCATATGTGGCATTGTTGTAGTCGGGAGGAAGTTAATTTAATAAAGCATTTTTTTTTAATGTTTTTTTTTTCTATAAGACCCAATTCTTTATACACACTGGTGCCCCCTTGAGTCATTGGGTCTCAGTACAGTTGTGACCCTTGTAGTTATGGCCCTGAGAGGATGTTGAATGACAAGATTTAATATATATGGATCAAATTACTTTGAAGTATGTCACTGGCACTTTGATGTTTGAGGATGAAGGAAAAGGAAAAAGAGCAGAGGAAATAGGATTATAATATATTTTCTTTTAGAATTTAAAAATACGAGTTATATGTTGAGTCATATGTTTATACTGAGTTTGATATCTAAGGAAAAAATAGCTGAAACAGATGTTTCAAAATGGTTTGACAATGAGTGGTTGGGCTGACATTCACAATGCTTGCAAAGTTTACATTTTTAACATTTTAAATTTGCCAACAAACTTTGCACCACCCACTGCCAAAAAGCATTTCTTAGTATTTGAAGGTCCCTGGCTACATCTAATGCTATTTACATTTGGGGGGAAAAAATCAGCTTCTCTAGTGGACCCAAGGTGCCTCAGTCTGACACTGCTAGATGCTGTATCTAACAGACATTAAGGGGGGAATTCAGAAAGCTCCGAAGTGAGGTGCGTAGTGTTCGCCTCACTTCGGAACAACTGAAATGCGCATGCTGATGTCCTGCACGCGGACATCAGCATGCGCATTAAAGGGATTCCCCTCCCTGCGAGGAGACTCGAGTGCTCTCACCAGGAGGGGAATCCTTTTAATGCGCGTGCTGATGTCCACGTGCAGGACATCAGCATGCGCATCTCAGTTGTTCCGAAGAGAAGCGAACACTACGCGCCTCACTTCGGAGCTTGCTGAATTCCCCCCTAAGCACCATTTCTGGGTATGTCTCATAGGGAAACAATACTGACTTTACCTGATGATTACTCCTGTGTCTATCACTGTATAAGTGTCATATATCGATACTAGGACAATCCCTGGTAGCTTCTAATGTCACCAGAGAATACCAAATAAAAGGCAATGTATACTGGCACCCAGGGAATTACTGACACTGGGTATAAAATAGGCACTTTATATAAAGTGATCATTGCCAAATGACAGCTACAATTGGGCACACTTTGATATGCACAGTGTATATCACCAAACCCCTACTTTTTCTAACCAATGTCAAGCACTGTTCAGCAGTCAATAGAAGTCAGTATAAATTCCATTTATGAATCTTCTGCCACACACAGTGATGTGGCCTCAATCAAATCTCACTTTAATAAACGTGCAAGTGTTAAAGGGGATCTGCAGGCTAATCACTCCAAATTATGTAATAATGCTTGAATAAGCAGTTGAAGCTTTATATTTCATTATATATTTCGATAGGCAAACACTTTTGGGGATAAAATTTGCTTTTAATAGCTTAATAAATAGCAGAAAACAGCTATATTGATAAAATAGGCTGGGGGGATTGATGATTAAAGCAGTGAGAAGGAAATGGAATTTCTGGGAAATTTAAAAAAACATTTCCTGTGTATGAAGGGGCTGGAACGAAGATTTGTATAAAAGAGAGAGAACCAATCACTGTGCTGTATGTGAAGGGGCTGGAATGAAGATTTGTATAAAAGCGAGAGACCCAATCACTGTGCTGCAAAGTAGTTTCCTGTTCAGAAGGAAAATCTACTCCCACTGTTCATTTGAAAGAAGCCAGCAAACTGTTAGGGATCAGTTCTAGCAGTCAGTTTAATAGGAGTTTTATGTTGAAAAGTGAATTTTTTTTTTTTTTTTTACTTGTGGGGGTTTGCAGCAGTATAGTAACCGCTTTCTCTTACATAAACCACATTTATTTTCTAAACACTATACAGATCCCATTTAAGATTGAAAAAAACTGAAAATATTCAGTTAAGTAGCCCCTAAGACATGACCTTTGTAAGATATGTTATTAAATGCAAGTAAATATACTGGTTTATAGGACACCGAAGGTCACTTTAACTACTGGATAAAACCATGAACACAATGTGCTCATAGATAAATAAGAATAAGAAATATTTGTGACCCACTCTGAGGTTAGCTTTAGTCGTTTCCAGTAAGGCTCATTTATTTGCTATTTTAATTGGTGATTATGATTAGGAACTTTTTGTTTTCTGCCTTGCTTATAGATTTCTTTTCCTTGATGAACATCATTACATTCAGGTAGGTGCACTGGCAATAGTCAAAATAAATCTGTTTGTATTAGATGAAAAAGCAGATGACATTATCACTAATGGATGACAACTTATTGAACGCATCAAGTTTAAATTAAAAATTGGTTGGAAGGCTACACTGACAATTGCATTATAATAATTATATAATATTTGCTCTCTGATTAGAGTCAGTCATTGGCTATACACTAAAGAGTGGATTGTCTGTATATAGAGACAAAACTATGGTGTTCCAGTGGAAGTTTCAGTAGAGGATATGGACACTGTGCTTCATGCTCCATAGGCCATGGGTTTTCCTTCTGGGTGATTGAGGCTCTGATGCAGATTCAAATCACCGTTAAAAAAACTGTGTACATATTGCACATATATTTTAATTATTTAGATGATTAAGTTCAACAAAAAAAAAATGCAGATTAAAATAACTAGAAGTGATGCATTCAAAGATCACAGGTTTATAAGAATAAAACACACTCCTCAAGTTATTTAAAAAAATGGAACCGTGGGGTGATTGACAGGTGGGTGGGTGAGTAAGTGAAATAGATCGGAGGGAATAGGAAAGGTGTGGCCCATGGATGTCAGGAAATCACTTTGCAACTGTAGCACCTATGGCAGGAATTGAACAATGAGCTGTCTGCACACTGAGTGGCTGTTTTACTACTGCTCCACTTGAACTTTAGGTTATAAACCTAGCTTTTTCTGTGTGTGCTGTCCTTGGTGCTGATCTATGACTGCACACTTGTAAGTTTCTGCTCAGGTGCTTCCTGTCTGTCATTATCCAGGCCTTTAAATATGAGGTCATTTCTTACAGTCTTTGCCCAAGCTGGTCTTCCTGTTGTGAAGTTCTGCCAAAGCTCTTGTTTGCTATTTTTTTCTTCTTCTTTTTTCACGTTACTGACCATGGCTCATTCTAACTTTGTTGTTTTCTGGAATCCCTCACTTTTGGCTTTGTCTGATCATGTTTTTCTGTTCTCCTGGTTTTCCTGATCTGGCTATGTCTTTGCAATATTCCCTGGTACCTTGGTTTGGTTAATGCACACTTCTGTTGGGTTGTTCTGGTTGCCTAGTGTTTCTGCATCAGAAAGTCCCCAACAGGGTGTCTGTGAATACCAGAGAATTGGGATTTCTGTCCCAGCTAGTTTTGCTGCTGGTTCCACCTTGGGTCCAGTTTCTGGTAGTAACCTTACAGTGGAATAGGGTCAGCGACCAGTATCCCACCTTCCCTCACTTGATATTGTTGCATTTAAAGTAGAGGAGTTTGACTGGTGGGGTGAATCTATTGCAGGGGTGGGCAATTAATTTTCCCATGGGGCCACATGAGAAATAGGAATGGCTTTAAAGGGCCAGACTTCCCCACAACACCCCCCACCCCCACTGTGCTGACTCCCACAATGTGCTTCCCCTCCTTCCTACTTCTTACCCTCTGAAGGAAGGGGATCTATCTTGGTGCTCACCCCTTCTTCTCCCTGTCCCTACCTCTTCCCTATCCCAGCTCCATCTGATCTAGTGCTTAGTCTTAGAGCTGCAGCATTTCTCTCTCACAGGAAATTGAAAGCTTTCAACTTCTTGTAAGTGGAATGCTGTAGAGCTAAGGGGTAGGGACAGGGAGAAGGGGGCGAGAATGGCTGCCTACCTCACAGCCCGGCCCTTTCACCCGACGTTGGCAGAAGGGCCATGCCATAATTTGCCCACTCCTGGTCTATGGAGATGGAAGAAGCATGATGGGAATAGTGTCTTGTGTTTGGCTGGATCATTTGTTTGAAGGTAATGATTGTGCTATATTTCAGTGAAGAATATTGAAATAGATATGTTTTGATGGGTAAACATAGCTGTAAGATAAAAAAAAAATAGTGAATGCTTGCCAAGTGGTAGATGTAAATGCAATATTTGCATTACTTGGCTCTAATTTGAGTGATTAAGGAATGGCAACATGGGAGGTGGGAAGTCAGGACAAGCTTTTAAATTGGAATTATACTATTTAAATAATAATATTGGTTATTAAAGCTGCAGCCAAAAGATTCAACCCATCTCATGGAGCCAAGAATATTTATTTAAGGTATGCAAGGCTGAAAGGGGGATTTTGGTATGGAAAAAAGCTATACATACCACACAAATCAATATTTATGAATGGAATGGCAACTAGATTTCCATTCCTACACAGACAAACTATTTTATTTAAACACATGCCACTTTCAAAAAACTGCGTTTTAAATTCTATACAAACGTTCTGTTTAAAGGCAGTCTAATGCAGGCTCAATTCTAATGCAGGCTCAATTACACAACAGTGCAGCATCCATATTCATGTACACCCTGTGAAACTAACATTTCCCATATGCCATGATCAGTACAAGAGAATATATCAACGCGCATCTAAGCATTGCTAATTTAAAAAGTATTCCAAATACATGTCTGATGGTAGAGCTAAACAAATTGGTAAATGTATGCATGAAAAATTAACCAGGATAACTAAAGGCAATTGTTTATTTATACTAAAATATATTTATACATGTTATTTATTATTTTTTTTGTTTATTTTTCCTGCTGTTACCTTTAGAATTGTAAGCAGAGAGTAAGGGCAGGCAGCAAACAAGCGTATTCAGAGACCAAGCAGAGAGTCAGGGCAGGCATCAAACGAGCATATTCAGAGTCCAAGCAGAGAGTCAGGGCAGGCATCAAACAAGCGTATTCAGAGTCCAAGCAGAGAGTCAGGGCAGGCATCAAACAAGCCTAGTCAGAGTCTAAGCAGAGGGTCAGGGCAGGCAGCAAATAAATGCAGTCAGAAAGCATGAACAGGACAAACCAGGAACTTTAATTATAACTTAGAGTCACACCCAAGAGCATCTACAGGAGTCCTATATTTGGGCGCTGATGCTACTGACAGGCTCCTTTATATAGTAAGGGAGCCTGTCATGTGACCGCGCTGAGCTGCATCATAAGCACGCGACCGTGATGTCTGTGCCCGTGACATCAGCACGCACACATGACCTAAGCACCAGGGAAAAAATGTGGCACACCCGGCGATGCAAGTAGACCAGCGCTGGAGCGAGTGGGACAGGTAAGTGAAGCTAGCAAGGATATAGATGCTCATTCCTCAAAATGAATTCTCAACACTGGGTCACTTTGATGGTTGTGAATTCTCTTCTCCTTATTCACTAAACAGAAGATTACTATAGTAGCAGCCTGATCATCCTAAACTGGCATAGTAAGTTTAAAATGCTCGCTGATGTCCACGTGTGAACGCATAACAGTCAGTGCGAAGTGAGCCGAAGGATTCTTAGCTCACTTCGCACAATGGTGAATTCCCCCCTAAGTGGGTTATTGACTAAAGTGAAAATTCGACTGTCGAATTCTCAAACAGCAAATTCCCATACAAATCCACGACTGTGACATTTTTCCCATTGTAAAGTCACGACCACGACAAATTTAAAGTTGCAGCTGTGACAATATTCTCGTTATAAAGATGTGACTGCAACAATAGTCTATTGGGACTGTCTTTAGCTGGCGTATTCACACCTTTACGCAACTATTCAGACTATATCCAAAAACCCCATAAATGGATTTCAGGATTTAGTTCTACTTTAAGTAGCAATGTTTGCATTGTGTTCTGTAACCCTTTAGTATGCAGTATATCATTGCTTAAGGTAAATAATATTAGCCAATATTCATATTGTTATGCACAAACAAGCTGAATGACATGGGTATTTATTTCTGTAAATATTCTTAAACATGACTGCTCAGAATAGCAGGGAGATATATTGGGTTCAAATAAAGAATAAATTAAAAATAAATGAAGAGGAATAAACACTCTATTAGCACATACTTCTCTCCAGCAGTGTATTTTTTTCTAGATTGTATCCAACAGAACAGGTGGATAGGAAATTTGACAGATCCAACAGAGCTATTGATTGGTCTCCAGTACACAGACACTGTTTGTGAATTCTGAGAAAAGGTCTGATAAGCCACAGCAGGTTTTCATATTTTCAAACAACAGTTTTATCAAATTCTAATTTATCTTTACCCCGCAGTTACTAAAGCCTTTCATAATCATTAGGAGGCACAGGTTAAACAATTACCAGAGTTGTAAACACAATTTTAAAATAAACCTTTCCAAACATTTTTAAGGCCTATGTAGGACTTCAAACTATTACAGAAAAGAGGACAATGATTTGTTCTTTACTTTATTCTTTATTGTACTGTGATGTCTGTGAATGAGAATGTATCTCTTTTGAGGGAACCAGAGGGATAGTAGGTGTCACACTGTTTTCTTTCCTCCTTTACTATGAATTGGCTAAGGGAATGAATTTCCCATTGTTGACACAGATGATACCATCTAAAGGAATAGTTTAGTGAGAACAATTGCCTGGGTACAACTGTCATTGTTAAATGATTTTTGGCAGCTTACATTTTCCATATTTCTTCTTTCAGCATTGTCTCTTGTGTAGTGACTCCACTAGATACAAAGGGGATTATTGGCTAAAGTAAGAATTTGACTGTCGAATTCTAAAACAGCGGATTCCCATAGCAAATCCACAACCAAGACAATTTTCCCATTGTAAAGTTGTGACTGCGACAATATTTCCATAGTAAACTTGTGACTGTGACAATATTCTAATAATAAAGAAGTGACTCTGACAGTAGCAGTCTATTGTGACCGTCTTTATCTGGTGAATTCACACCTTCATGCAAAAATTTGGACTTTAGCCAATAACCTCTTAAGTTGTGAAACTCATTGATGTTATGTCATCTATATGCTGCCCCCCCTCCAAATGTTATATCCCTCAAATGCTGTGCAGTGCCCCCAGATCCTATGTCCTGCAGATGGCTTACATTGGTCCACCAGATTGTGTGCAGTAATCCCCCAGATGCTGTATAGTGGCCCACCTTGTTGCCTGTACCTAATCAGATACTGTGCTGTGCCTCCTAGATTTTGTGCAGTGGCCATTTATTTAAGAGTGGCAGATACATGGAAAAATAAATGTTGGTGGTTGGACTTTTCCTTTAAATACATTGCTTTAACCCATGCATTGACAGAGAAAAATAAAGAACTAAATTAAAAATTCTGCTACAACTTACACATTAAAACATGAGAAACATGGAGTTCATATGTTCTCCTTTTGTAACCAGAGATACCTTTCAGTTCTTGTTCTGGGGATTTAACATTTTCTTTAAATACTGTGTTAAATATATTCTTTATATAGATGCACACACATTATATAATTTTATGTCATTTACATAAGTTTAAATGTAATGTAACACCCCCTTGTCCTATAACATGCTATTATATCATGTTTGCATGAAATTATTTTTGCATTGATTAATCCATTTATTGACAAGTGTAAGGTGCCCTAAAATAGATTACATTGAGCAACATTGAAATTTAAATGTTCCTGTATCAGACAAAATAGGAATGAAACACATAAATGCACAGAAAAAAATGCTAAATTAGACCAAGAACTTGATAGGTTAATTACAATACATATAGAAGTAGAGACAAAAAGGCAGAAATGTTGCTTTATTTAGTAAGAGCTGGGGTTTGTAGGCCTTATTGACTAAAGTCTCCATTCATCTGTAGAATTCATTTTGCTACAATTCAAGTGGTATCACCAAAATAACTGCAAATTCACTTCTTATTTATGAAAGGATAGATTTGTCAAACAAGGGGACTGCTATGGATGCACTCGGAGCACTACGCCTTGTAAAATTCGTGACTGCGACTGTCTCTGCCACTTGCTGAACACTCAAAGTACTTGTTCACATGCATGAGAAGTAATGCAAGAGCTCTTTAAATCCGTGACTATTGTAGTCTGCCAAATTAGACGCGTATTTGCGTATCCTGTAGTCATTTATTATTTCATTTCAGATAGCTGTTAATTCCTGGAAAATACCTAGGGAGAAGATGGATAATTCAAAGTATTGTAAGAGACAAATTAATATGTAATTGGAGATATGATAATAGCTGCTCTGGGGCACAAAATGTCCATCTGAATAACATTATTCTTCCTATTAAACAGTGTAATCTGTGTTGGAACATATTAACACACTCAGCCTTATTCACCATTGTGCGAAGTGAGCCGCGAAGCCTTCAGCTCACTTCGCACATGGTGTTATGTGCCTGCTGATGTCCGCGTGCAGGACATCAGCGGGCGCATAACAAGATGTGCGAAGTGAGCCGAAGGCTTCGCGGCTCACTTTGCACAATGGTGAATAAGGCTGACAATGTTTTGGAATTTTGAGTAGATAAATACTGGAAAATAGTGCTGAGTTTTCTGTTTACTGCTCAAAATATTTAACTTACATTTAATTCAGTACAAAAATGCATTATTATTATGGTCATGAATACAACTGTGCATTTTATTATGCTACTATATTTTTATTAATGAGCTTCTGTTTTTATAATTAAAGAACTAATATACCCTAACCTTAATTATACACTGATACAGGGTCTGCCAGTCATAACTAAACCTATACGTATATGAAGCAGCAAATCAGTACCTTTGGGGTGTAGTGCTATCCTATATAACTGCTTTTACTAGTATCGTCATATTGGATGCTTATTAATATGCTAATGAACCCTGAAAGATCATCACACATATTGTTTGACTAGTCGGGGATTGTCACATAGTACATTAAACTTTGAATATCAATGAGGCATGAACTCAGTGATGGCTTTCACACATGCTCTGTAAGAAGTCAATGACCAGGACAACAGCTTCCTCAGCTGAAATGTTACAAATGCTGCCATGTTCTTGTGAAATAATGCATGCAGAAGAAGCTGAGATAGTTAAGTAGTAGGTGGCTGGGAAGGGGAAGATTGTGGATTTATTGTTCTGCTGACATGTAGGCTTAATAACGAAATGTGATTTATTAGAAGTCTTTAGTTTTTCTATAATCTGTCACCATCACTTGTGGACCCATAAAGACATATAGTTGACACTGGGATTTGTTGATATTCATTAATAAACTTAATATCTATACCATATATACCAACACAACAGACCTAAGGCTGCAGCATATTTATTAAGTGTTCTTTACATGTGTATATTGTATAACATGTAAACAACATATTGTATAACATTCTTTCACAGGCATAACATATCAATTGAAGAACTGTGTTAAGTATGAATACATTCTTCATCTCCTTCCCTTTACCGTCTGAAACCTTTACCGTCTTAGTTCTTGTTTACTCTTGTGCATGTTCACTTTAGAATCCCACTTCCTAAAAAAAGGTAACTGGATCTTAATCTATTAAGCCTTACCAACTAACTACCTGGCATCCCAACACCAACACATGAACATGATTATTTGAGCCTGTTGAATATTGCCACAGAATATAATGAATCCTTTTTAATCATATCTATAGTATATATTTTTCAAATTTATTTTAGTGTTCTCCTTGTGGATGCACATGCTGCTGTGCTGTGGAAGCAGAAAGATGTTGGCCTTCATTTTAGCTCTAGGTTTGCAGGTGAGCTGTGGCTAAAATGTGTTCCTACACTGAAGTGTATGTGTAGTGACAAATCTCCAGTCCCATGCAATGCCCTATTCTATGATATGTTTTTATAGACTGCTCGTCTCTCCTTGGTTTCTTCTAATCCTCTTTCTCTAATGTTTAGCTTCTTGTGGTTCTTAATTTTCTGGGTCCTATTTCTTTAATACTAGATCATCGTTTATTATAAGAGTAATTCATAAGAGTGAAACAGTCATGTAAAAGGTCCAAAATAGTGTCCATTTAACAAATTTTCATCTTTGCATACTCATCAAACTCTGTGATGTTGCAAATTTAGCAGCTTACAATGGTCATGTACTTATGTACCATTTCATACTTTGCGTGCACATGCACGTGACTTTCACCTATTTACTAAGCACTGAAGTGCAGAAAAGTGGTGAATTTGCTAAGGGACACTGCTCTGAATTCACAGGTTTCACTTTGCCAGCTCAAAGTGATGAAGTAAAGTTCTGATGGCAAGGTTTCTCTTTGGCATAAGGCAACTGTACACTTAAATGACAAAGAAAATATAGGGACCCAATGACAGCAATATGGCAACAATAGTGGTGTCATTTATATTGACATTTTATCCAAGATCAGTGGGAATGATGAAAAAAATATCATATCATTTCACTTGGGGCAATTCATGTCACAAGTCATCACTGCACATCCTGGTAATATTTTCCTGATTATTAATCAAATAGCATCCATCTCTGTTTGCTTCTTTGTCATGAGTAATCTGAATCTGAGTAGCAAATGTGCATCTGTTGGATTGTAGAGATGCAATGGAATGCCAATTTACCTACATGTGGAGAATCTGAACTTTGATGGATAACCTTTTTAAGTGTCCTAAATAATATCAGATCTGCTTTCAGATAGAAATATTGCCTCTTTAAACGTTAAACCAGTGGGAGCATTGTAGAGGACTAATGACTTTGGCTTAAAGATTAGGGTGAATGTGCATCTGAAATATAAATGATACAGGGAGAGACAATGATATTGATTGCAATGCACTAGGTTCTATTGATCCAGAAAATAATACAAAAAGGTAATGACCAAATAAAGCTATATACGGTATAGTGGAAAATAATGGGATGTGGAGAAGTTCAAATGTTATCTGTATAAATCTGAAAAAACAGAACCACCATAAAAAACTGCAAGCAAACCAATAAAAATCTTAATGATATCTGTCTGCTTGTGTGAAATATAGTATTTAAACTTGCATGCTTTGGAAAAAAGGTGTGAATGATCCATGACATTAATGATGTTGTAAAAATTAAAAAGTCTCATTTTGTAACAGTACTTTTATATTTTATTTTTCAAGATTATGATTTGCTTTGTATTTTCTTTTCTTGTTATTTAAAGTACACCTGTCACCTCAAAACACTAATACTAATTTAGGTTACACTAATGAAATAAACGTTTTGTAAATATATATGTATTTTTAAAAATGTACCTTTAAACATCATTTCTCTCTATCATCTTCCCTGTCTGCCAGACTTTTCTTTCTGAGTTGGGTTGGACATGGCTAAATGATGATTGACATTATAGCTCCTCCCATCAGATCCCTGTTATATCATAACTTAAGGTATCTGATGGGAGGAGCTATAATGTCAGTCATCATTTAGCCCTGCCCAACTCAACTCAGGAAAGAAAAGTCAGGCTGATAGGGAAGATGACTGTAAGAAACTCTGTATAAATGTACATTTCTTAAATACATATATATTTACAAAAACATTTCATTAGTAGAACCTAATTTAGTATTAGTTTTGAGGTGACGTGCACTTTAAAGGCATCTAACTTCAGCCCTGTGGAACATCAAATTGAAACTAAATGCATGAAAAAAACCTCTAAATTCAGTGATGGTCTGTTCCATCAATACTCGGGAAAATCTTACAGTAGACCCAACCCTCTGTGGGTCTTCCTGTTGTCTTAGATTGCACCATCATGGCATTCCTGAGGTTAGCATAAAGAAGGCAGGGGTTTGAAGACAAAGACATGAGGAAGGATAGAAGAAAATCATAGGGGGGGGGGGTTTGAAGAGAATAGAGGAACATTTTTCCATTAGTGGCATCTGGTGGGCTTCAGATACCAAGTTTTGTGGTAGGCTTCAGCACTCCAGTCCAACTCCAACACTGTCTCTATCTTTCTTAGAATTAGTGCCGAATTTTTTGAAGCACACAGTGTTCAGTATTCAAATTCAATTCTACATATTGAGGAAGCTGCGAATAATCAGACTGCTGCTTACACAGTCACATGTGTAGTATGGCAAAATCAGTCAAATAGATGTAGGATACGAAGTCATGAGGAGTGATATGAATTCCTCCACTGAAATGCAGTGATGTCATCCTCACCATATCCCACTAACTGTATATAAATGAATAATACATCTGTTTCTATGTCACCATATCCCACTAACTGTATATAAATGAATATGTTGGAATAATACTTATTACTGTGTGCAACAACCACTTCAGTGAGTATTGCTTTTGTCT
>WMED01007494.1:0-17597 GCA_019650415.1 Pipa parva
ACAATTCAAAACAATCATTAAATAATTAATTAGCAAGCATGTGTACTAGTAATTTACCTGTTCATCAAGCTTTGGAGTCTGCTGAAGTAGCAAATTCAACAAGGCATATTGTGTCATATTTACCAGATCAAAGTGTTGAATTAGGGCAGGGGTCTGCAACCTATGGCTCTTTTGATGGCCGCATCTGGCTCTTTGACTGTATCGAGAGGTGCTCACATGCAAGCATTACATTCTGCTAGCTAATCACTGGCAAGTGCTGTAGAGACAAAGCTCTCTCAGCGCTTTCGGATTTCTAGACAATCCAGAGCCGCTGACATCACCAGCTTCCGGGTTGCTAGCCAATACAGAGCCACTGACATCACCTATGTGACATCAGCAGCTCCGGATTCAAAAGGGCCGAGCAGAGCCGCATGTATATGGCTCTCTCAGCCAAAAAGGTTGCTGAACCCTGAATTAGGGGGTTGATGGCAGGACTCCTTCTGCGTGACTGACTGTTCCACACTAAGCAATAAACCACATCTGATGCCGTTTGCTTCTTCGCTATGGTAATCCACTGCTTAGTGAATAAGAAGTAGAGAATTCACAACTACTGGAGGAGTTTAGCAATAAAAAATGATGAGAATTAATTTCTACAAATCTCAGTTTGATGAATAAGTTCCTAAATGCATGTTGCATGGCTTCTTAAAATAGTTGCATTCTGCAATATGCATCTAAACTAATTTCAGCACCACAGTATGTAGTCTTTACGTGTTTGGCACATATAACTGACCTCAGTTTTCTCTTACTTTCTCTGGCAGCTGGCACACCTACTGCAAGGATAACACATAGCCTTTGTTGTAAAAAGCTAAAAATGGCATTGATCATTCTGCTCTGCAAAGTGGTGATAAAAGAGCATAACACATATGTTCTTGGAGTAGCAATTCTTTTGTTGACAGCATTGGCCTCTTCCAACCTCACACAGGCCTAGGATTTTAATTTTGTTGAATTTATTTCTGTGATTTGAATCCTCTGCCCTCATGAAAAACAATCCATCATTCCTTTTTACAGAGCGATTAGAGTTTGGTCTGTGAGGAAACCTACATTGTTATGCTCTTTAATGATAAATAATTCAGTACTCAGATTTACTATAGGCTCCTTAACCAGTATGAAGACCAACAAAAACCGCTCAGTTCTTGACTTTGCTGGTAAGAAACATTTTTTGCGACATAGGATTACACATAGGGTTATGGTCAGTCTGAAAAATGGGTAGGTTGCCAATTACAGAGTTGTCTGCCTGAAAAAAGTATGCTTACCAGATAGATCATAAGATAGCTAATCTGTCCTACCAGGTCATACCAAATATTTCCTGGATTTAGCAAAAGCCGTGAATTCCTGATTCTACTCATTGAATTGCTACATCTCACAAAGACTAACTTTTCTTTCCCCAACTTCACTTTCACCAATCCACGGTAGCCCCTATTAAGGCAATTCTGGTGATGAGTGAAGAATCAAACATAATGAAAAGTTATGAGCAATGTTCGTTCTATTACATTTTGATAATTATTCTTCCTTTCTAAAATTCAGCATTTGGTTTAATCCATTAACCAATAGCTCCAAAATAATTTCAATGACAAAAATTGTTTTGTTTTTTTATTAACCTCTGTATTGTGATTTTGCAAATAAGAATACCAGAGAAGAGAATGTGCATCATACATAAACATCTCTTGCTAGCCTACAGGCCACTTATCTTGCTTCTTCAGTCATTGTTTTAAAACGAGAAGAGATTAATTCATTAATTAAAGGAAAACATAAAAAAAGCTGTGGTATTGCTATAATTTTACATTAAACTTTTTTAATATATGTAAATAATAATGCTTATTGATTTGTGTTGTTCATCTCTGTTTCTGCTTGTCACGGGGATACAACACTGAATTAGTGGACCTTCTTACCAATGCGGAAGTTGGCACAGGTTTATCTGAGGCCCGGAGTCTAAGGAGCTTCTGGTCTTCACCTTTAACCCCCGCAAGGGGGTACTGGCCTTTGCGGCGAGAGACTCCCAGGTCACAATATTCAGGCACTGGATTGCCTGAAACACCGGCTTTTTAAACTCCCGCTGGCTGCAGGGGAGGAACCGGTGTCGTTGCATAGCAGACGGCAGCAGCAGCCCGCGCACAGCACTTCCCAGTGCGGGCGGCAGAAGGAGAGAGAGACGCCACTGGAGCATGGACCGGGTATGTAACACTGCTCAGCTGTTTCAGCATTGCCGTTGGGGAACAATGACTCCTGTCAGTGTGGAAAATCAAGGAGTGAAACAATCACTATTTTACATAGAGCACTTGCTTTTGATTTCATCACATGACAGTGTTGTGCTGTTGACCCATATATACAGTGAACTAATGCCTACCATGTGTTACTAAGACCAGGGACACATTAGTGTGAAATAATGCTGCCATTTTACTCCTGGGAGAAGATTAGTCTTATTCACTATTTGATGGCCCCAATACTTACAATGGAAAGTGTTGTGGCCCTGGCTGGTACTAGAGAATTTCTCACTGGAAGCAGGAGCAATGATGATTGTAGTTATTTTGGTCTATTTGCTTAGTGAGCGATGGGGTGATCAGATAGCGAGTATGGTTCTACTGGGAGTAATAGGGCAACAGCATTTCACAGCACTAGTGTGGCCCTGAAGCAATGTTATTTTTTTCTTCAAACAACAAACAAAACTATTTGGTGCTAAATAATGACATTTTTTTTCAGCCCTGCTGCCCAAAAGAAAGACAGATCAATGAAAACAAACAAGAAAAATGTCTGTTGGAATTTGTAATTCTGATCAATTTTCACTTGTTAGTTTTCCATTTCTGTCTATTTTGCTGTATTTGAACAGATTTTCTCTGGTTTGGTACATGGTTGTCCCTGCAGAGCCTGTGGTTGGCTATAATCATTGGAATTAATACCATTTTCATCTTTTAGTTTTAGAAATATCACTTTTTTAATGTAAAAAATATTTTGATTTCCAGTTCCATAATCTGAATTGGAAAAAACAGTATTTTTTTATACTTTGCTTTTAAATAGTAATTTAATGTCATTTGTGGCTTTGGGCCAGTTCTGTTAGGTCAGGTCATTATGACACTTTTGATAAATAGGATTAGGAAACAATATGCCAGAACATATAAAGTGCTCACCCCTAGAAGAGAGCATTGGCTGCTTGGGAAACTCGGTTATACAGGTATTTCCTTTATCCACTGTTTACATAAACTTGCTATAGCTTTAATTTTGAATAACATGACATATGCACACTATAGATTGTTAATATTAATTTACCTTATATATAAGTGGGGCATATTATTAGTTATTAAACGTACTCTCTGTGTTGTTTTCTTTACATGTGAATTTTGATTTACAACTAATAAGAAAAAATGTGTAACACCATATCAGCCTAGGTTTATGAGAAATCGATCCTGCAATACAAATTTAATTAGCTTCTATGAGGAGGTCAGTTATAGACTAGACTGAGGGGAGTCACTGGATGTCATATACCTTGATTTTTCCAAAGCATTTGGTACTGTGCCACATAGAAGGCTGGTACATAAAATGAGGATGCTTGGACTGGGGGAAAATGTGTGTAAGTGGGTTAGTAACTGGCTCAGTGGTAGGAAACAGAGGGTGGTTATTAATGGGTCATACACTGGGTTACTGTTAATAGTGGAGTACCCCTGCAGTCAGCTTTTGACCCTCTTCCCTTCAATATATTTATGAATGACCTTGCTGGGGGATTGCATAGTAAAATCTCAATTTTTGCAGATGATACTAAACTTTGTAAAGTAGTTAATAGAAAGGAGGAGAGTACTTTACAACAGATGGATCTAGATACACTGGAGGCTTGGGCAAGAAAGTGGCAAATGAGGTTTAGCATTGATAAATGTAAGATTATGCATATGGGAAGGGAAAATGCATGTCTAGATTATTTTCCAAATGGGAAAGCATTAGGCAAAACAGACATGGAAAAGGATTTAGGAGTTCTAGTTGATAATAAATTTAACTCTACCAACCAGTGCCAAGCGGCAGCTGCCAAAGCAAATAGGATCATGGGATGCATCAAAAGGGGTATAGACGCACATGACAAAAACATAATTATGCCACTTTACAAAGTACTCATCCGACCACACATGGAATATTGTGCAGTTTTGCCCACTAGTATACAATTTAGATGTAGCTGAGCTTGAGTGGGTTGAAAGTCGGGCTACTAAAGAAATAGGAAGAATAGGCAATATACAGTACTAAGAAATATTATCAAAACTAGGCTTGTTTAGTCTAGAAAAAAGAACATTAAGGGGTGACCTAATAACTATGTATAAATATATTAGGAGTCAATACAGAGATCTTTCCCATAATCTATTTATACCAAGAACTGTAAGTATAACAAGAGGGAATAATCTACTTTTAGCAGATAGAAAGTTTCTGCATTAACACAGAAGGCTATGAAACTGTCTACCTAAAGAAGTTGTTATGGTTAATTCCATTAAATTGTTCAAAACTGATTTGTATTTTCTCCATCAGTGTCAGAACATTACAAATTATGGATACTAGATAATTGAAGGTGGGATTTTGATCCAGGGAATTATTCTGATTGGCATATTGGAGTCAGAAAGGAATTTTTTCCCTAAAAGAGGATAACTGTCTCTTGCCTCATGGGTTTTTTGCCTTCCTCTGGATCAACATTGCACTAAAATAGGCTGAACTGGAAGGATTTGTGTCTCTTTTCAGCCTTAAAAGCTGTGTTACTATGTTACTATGACTGAGATAAATGTAAGTTTTATAAATTAAAGTTTATATTATAAAGTTTTATAAATTATGTGACCTGGTAGTCTCACTTCAGGGCTATAAAGCATATTTTTTAGCAGTGCATCTAGATCAGTGGTTTTCAAACTGTGGTTTGTGGCTCGCGACCCCATTTGGGGTCGAATGATGATTTGCCTGGGGTCGCCTAAGACCATTGGAAATATAAGGATTAAATGGGGTTGCCCAATAATAATTAATAAATGGGGGTCACCAAATCATGGGGAATTATACTAAAGTGTCACGGCAATAAAAAGGTTAAGAACCACTGATCTAGATGAACTAGCACTATGAATGTAAGCTGTGGTGGACTGGTGTGTTTTGGGTCCACCGTTATAACTGAGACCAGGTAAAGGTATGCTGCAATTCTCCCAAAAGTCACCCACACTCATATTAATGTATGCTTTTTCCCAACACACCCCACATAATATCCCCACATGCAGTGCTGGTTCCCCAACAGGCACCTCACACATACCCATTATGTTTCCAAATCAGACACTCCTACAGATCCCCTACATGCAGTTTCCTCAGGTACCCCACATATATGCTGCTACGTGTTGCTTCTCCAAACACCCCACACACATTTCCCCATATTCTGTGCATTAGTTTCCCTACAAGACATCCCTGCTCATCTCATATATGCTATTTTTCCACAAGATACCCAACAAATACAAAACCTTATCTCAGGGGTGGGCAAATGTTTAAGTCATCAATGGCTGGAGGGCATGCCTAGCGTGCTGACGCTTATGGTGCTAGGTTATGCCCCCCATTTTAATATCGTCCCAAGGGCCAGTCCGAGACTTCTGGAGGGTGGGATTTGGCCCGCGGGCCATAGTTTGCCCACTCCTGCGTATCTGCTTTGCCTCTAACAAACCCCTCCAATTTAGATAATACATATTCAAAGTTACTCTACAGTTACTGTTCAAGTTACTCTACAGAAAAAAATTTGAAATACCAAGACTTATCTTAAAGGCTTCTGATAAACCTGTTAGACACCTACAGATAGCTAGTATCTATCTGAGCAGTCTATTGGATCCACTGCTGTCAGCATCTGGTTTGTCATAATTCTAATGCTTGCCAGTCTGGTTCCTGACTAGTTTCTGCATTAATGTATAAATATACTAAACTCATTTCAATGTAAGTACATTTTTTATATAACAAAAGTCATTTTTTTAACAGTGACAAAAAGGTCAAGTGTTGATGCTGAGTTCACTGTTATTAAAAGAACTGAGATAGATTTAAAGATTCCATTAGTACACAGAATGATGAGGATTTGCACAACATTTTTTACGTAACATTGAAGGAGATTATTGGCTAAAGTCCAAAGTGTTGCGTAAAGGTGTGAATTCGCCAGCTAAAAATGGTTGCAATAAACTGCTACTGTCACAGTTGCAACTTCATTATGGGAATATTGTCGCAGTCGGGACAACTATGTGAATATTGTTGCAGTTGCAACTTTAAAATAGTCACATCGCGGATTTGCTAAGGGAATCCGCTGTTTGAGAATTCGACAGTCGCATTCTCACTTTAACCAATAACTCCCTAAGAGCTGTTGCAGAATAATAAAAGCAAATAGGATAGTGCTGCTTACTAGTAGAAGCTTTAATCATTTCCATTTAATGACTGCTAATTGTTTACCTGGATTTGTACTCAGCATGTTTGGAAACCTCAAGCTTCCCAAATGACAATGCTTACTGTGATCAGTATTCACAATGATACACTGCATATTTCTTTTTCCTTTCCACTAACTGAATCATTCATTTGTTCATGCTCAGACATCATCCTTCTATATTCCTCATTAACACTGGGAAATTATCTTAAAACTCATTTTTATCTGATTTTAAAATGGACCTTTAAAGGGCTGGCCAAGTGACTATCTGACAAAGTTTTGGTAATGTCCCTGGTGGAACATAGAGCCTTTCAGCTGCCCTACTTTCTATAGCTAAGTGCCCAATTATATAAAGAGCTAAATATGAGCCCACTATCTAGTAAACTACAAAGGGAACCCAAGATGTTTTTTGTTTCCAAACAGTTATCTTCTTGTACTTCACCTTGTTAGTTAAGTTATATACTCTTGTGTTTTCCTTTATCCACTTCCCTTAACCATAGTATGTAGGGAACTGTAGTTGATATCACATGATAGACTGCTGCAACTACCTCCATTGTAGTTTTGACAGCTAACTAATAGGGAGGTAGACAGAAGCTGCAATGCTGACAATTTAAAAGGGGATTGACCCCACCTACATATTATAAATGTAAGTTTAAACTATTTTTCAAATGCATTGATTCTGTTGATTGATTCATATTCTTAAATATCCTACAGGTTTATTCATTCCAAAAGAGATGCATTACTTTGTTTATATCTCCTTATTCATTTCTTTGATACTTGCTGCGGAAACTGATATTTCCCTAAATGCAAAACATGGTCACAAACATGGAAGTCAAGATCTAAAACATCATTCCCATGGAGAAGACAAACAACAAAAAAACGAAAAAGGCAGAGATGATGACCTCGAAGAAATTGGAAAAATTGTAGCAGAAGCAAATGATAATTTTATTCTAAATCTCTTCAAAACACTTGCTACTGAGTCAAAGAGTACTTCCCCTAAAAATATATTTTTCTCTCCAGTAAGCATTTCTACTGAATTGTTAATGTTAGCTCTGGGGGCAAAATCTAAAACACAACAGCAAATTATGGAAGGATTGAATTTAAACCTAACACAACTTTCAGCAATCCAGGTACATAAAGTATTCAAAAATCTAATTCACAAAATGAACAACAATCAGTGCACTATTGGAAATATTATTTTTGTAGACAACAAAGTCAGTATACTGAAGACATATGAAGAAAATGTGAAAAATTACTACCAAGCTGGCATCATCCCAATTAATTTCAGGGATCCAGACCAGGCAAGACAACAACTTAATGATTTTGTCAGTGTTACAACAAAAGGAAAGATTAAAGAAATGTTTCAAGATCTTGATTCCGGCACTCAGATGGTTTTGGTAAACTACGTTCTTTATAAAGGTAAAAAAAAGATTTTGAATTCACTAAAAATGTTTATCATCTACATGAAAAAAGGGTATGTACATATACAGTATATATATATATATATATATATATATATTAAATAAAGATATGTACCAAGAAAGTGATAAGAATTAGTTACATTTCTTACAGTAGAAATCAAGATTTACATTCTTTGGCAAATCATGTGTAGTCATATTGGTTCTTGTGGGATCACCTGTGATTGGATCACCCTGGTAGTTTTTCTATTATATTTTTCTGTCTAATCAAGTGACGGGACTTAACTTAATAACCATAAAAAATATTTCCATGGGATAAGGATTAAAAGTCCTCATATATGTTACCCAACAGTGATGTTTTGTCATATATGGTGGCACAAAAAAGAAACGAAGGAAAACCAATGTTTAGAGTATTCGGGGGTCATTCACTAAAGTCTGAACTGTTGCATATAAGTGCAAATTCACCAGATAAAGGCAGTCGCAATAGGCTGCTACTGTCGCAGTCGTGTCTTTATAATGAGAATATTGTTGCAGTTGTGACTTTATTATGGGAAAATTGTCACAATCTTAACATTAAAAAATTGTCGTGACTTTACAATGGGGAAATTGTTGCAGATTTACTATGGGAATCCGCTGTTTGCGAATTCGACTGTCGAATTCACACCTTAGTGAATAACCCCCTTTATCTCTAGAGGTACCACTTTATTTACTGATAAAAAAAAATAAATGGAATTCAGGATTTGAACCAACAATTTTCCACATGCAAAACATATACCTTAACTACTATGCTATACTTCCACAAGGAAGGGTATACAAGAGCATTTATTGTTTATTACACCTGTCATTTTAACTGCCAAGTCAGTACACACAGTGCTGGTTTTCACACATGCTCTGGAAGAAGAATTTGCCCCGGGCAGTAGTTTTCTCTGTAGGGGGTGGAGCTACATTGCAACAATGGCTGCCTTGTACTTATAAAATAATGCATGTAGAAGAAGCAGAGATAATTAAGTCATTAACTTGGAAGGGAAAGATTGTGGGTTTATTATGTTGTTGGCATGTAAGCTAAGTGAACAAATGTAATTTATTAGGAGACTTTAGTTCTTCTTTAAGCTTACTGTACTGTTATCTTTTATACCATAATAATTCATCATGTACCTAGTTTCACGGTCAGTGTTCTTTGTATCTGCTCCTAGGCCTTGTTTCAGTTTCATTATTATTGACAGATAATTTATGTTACCTATTTCCGGTTGTAAGGATCAGTTCGTTGCCACTTTCACACTTCCCAGTCCTCCTCCATGAATAATTGACAAACATATCACATTTCACTCCCTTGTTTGAGAACTGATGATGATCTTGTGGCTTTAAATATACTAAGAAGCAATGAACTTCTCTTGAAGGTCAGAGGTTAAGATTACTATATTAGCAACAGCTGTGACCAGGTTCTCAGTGTTTCCACTAGGTTTTTGTACTGCAACCCTAAGGAAAAGGGTGCAGAGTCTCTGCAATAATGAAAAGCTGGAAATATGTTTCCAATTGGAATTATATTACCTTTTTTTGGTCAATTTTTATATTAACAATTACATTGTTATCTTTTTATACTAAAGGTAAAATTGTCACTTTGTTTTTTTCAGTGATCCAATTAATAAAGTACAATGTATACTATTTACTTGCATATAGTTTGAGGATTTTCTTTTATGTGAAATACTGGCTATGACATGGGGAAATTTCTTAACTTTATTAGGAGCTTGGGCAGATCCCTTTCAACCGAGCTTTACTCAAGAAAGCATTTTCACAGTTGATGAAAACACCAAAGTCCATGTTCCAATGATGAATCGAATTGGTCTCTATAAAACCTATAGAGATAAACAGCGCAGATGTAATGTAATTGAACTACCATATAAGGCCAAATTTGTAATGCTTCTTGTGGTTCCTGAACTGGGAAAAATTGATGAAGTGGACTTGACATGGAAAGCAATTGCTCACTGGCGTAAATCAGTAGCAACCAGGTAAGTAGTACCTGTTGAAAAAACTATATATGTGCATGTGATAGAAAGAGTGTTCTAGTGTCCACTCCCATTTATTACAGATACCCTGTTTTTTTTAAAAAAAAGTGTCATTATGTTTCTTAAGACTTTAATTACTTTTACGGTGAAAGTTATTAATGTCGAAAAGACCGATCTTGGCTTTTCAAGTTTATCCTGTGAGATCTTGCGTTGATCCCATGAGATTATCCCTCCAGTTTTTCGATTAAGTTTTTCGATCAAATTTTTCAATGGAAAGGTAACCATACTTAGTAGTATGGTTACCTTTCCATAAAAAAATTAAATTGAAAAACTCAAACGATAATCTCGTGGGATCAACTTGAGATTTCACAGGATAAACTCAAAAAAGCCGAGATTGGTCTTTTCGATGTTAATAACCCATAGAGTTAAGAAAACATAGACCAAAGACACAGCTTATAAAAGCTAGGAATAATTAATGATCATCAGTATGGTTATACTTACAAAAGTTGCATGTATCAGTTGCACTTCAGATTTAGATCACTTAAAGGTACAGTGATGCAAGAAAAATGAATACTTCCCGTAGGCACTTTAAATCTGTAATTCTGTTTATTTAAAAGTACTTGTGCTTTACCATTTTTGTTTTTCCTACTGTTTTATCCTAAATTCAATAAAAACAATGTCATCAATAACTGAGAAAAACAAACCCAGGAAATGAAAAAGTAACAAAAGTAACAAAACCCTCTGCAGGAGAGATTGTGATTAGAACCTTTAAAAGAATTTTCAGTTAGGATATTTGAATGAAAATCAGATATTCCTTTAATGAAAGTGTAGAAGGGGTTTAGTACTGTTTGATAATGTTGGACTTAAAGGGAAACCACTCAAGGTATACTACTACCTGCAAATGGCAAAAATGTTTGAATGAACTGTCAGTTTGTTAGTTAGATTGGTATGACAGGTATTCCTACACTGTTAAAAATTACCTTTGACGTTTAAATAATGATTTGTAATAGTTTGAGTTTGTTTTTCTCTTTTGTGGTTGTAGTCTTAATTTACATTCATAATGTACTCACATGTAACTTACGTTCATAATTTTCCCTAGAAGGCCCAATTTGGCTGCAACCAGCAAAGAGAGGGTCAAAACAAACTAATAAAAATCAGGAATTCAACTTCAAAGATGACATTTTAAGAGGGATAGGACCAGGGCCGGTTCTAGCGCTGGGCGATGTGGGCGACTGCCGAGGGCGCAATGTATTTGAGGGGCGCTGTCACCCACATCGCCCACTGCAAACTTACCTCCTCCAGCATTCCAGCGACGCTCCTCCTCTGAGCGCTGCCCCACAATGAGGTCGCATTCCACTTACCTCATAGTGGAGCGGTGCTCAGAGGAGGAGCATCGCTGGAACATTGGAGGAGGTGAGTTTGGGACGCCGGGCGGGTGTGTGCCTGGGGGTGAGTGTGCGCTGGGCGGGGGATCTGGGGGGTGCGCGCGCCGGGGGGATGTGTGCCAGGGGGGGAGCAGAGGGGAGGTTCAGCCAGGGCACCCATAGGGCAAAGGGATAACTACCATTTTACAGGTTGGGATTCAGCACAGTTAGGGATTTTATCTCTTATTTAGACATTACTAATAGTAGTATTCATATTCTAATATTGACCCCCAATTACTGTTTAATTCATAAAAACAGAAATATAATTATTGATCTTATAATATAAAAAGAAAAAAACAATCTTATCATACCATCTTATAACATATAGGTCTGTAAGAGTCGGGGTCAAGAGCAAGACCCCAGTAATGTTAAGGGTTCTGTAGGACCTTTCTTTACTTTAGGATGGGTTGTTATGTAGCACATGTACAAAACATGTATATTTGTCGAAAACACAGCACTGAACTCAGGGTCCAAAGCTACAGGATATGAATAGTAACCACTGTAATACCACTATATAATTTATAATATAGCACTATTTTGACAGGAGTTTGTAAATTTAGACCCTACAAACATGCATGCTGTTACTAAACCTCTCAGGACATGGATATTGGACAAATAGCATATAAAATAATGCAATCACATAAAATAAGTTGGGAACACGGAATTGTTTTAAAAGCACAGTTGTAACCTTTTCAAAACATAGTACTTATAGCACAGGGTTGGTAATAAAACCATTGATAGAAGGTTTCGCAGGGTAGCTTCAATACCCAGGACTAGAATATAGGATCTACACTATAATTCA
Organism: Pipa parva; assembly: GCA_019650415.1. Classification (NCBI taxonomy): domain Eukaryota; kingdom Metazoa; phylum Chordata; class Amphibia; order Anura; family Pipidae; genus Pipa; species Pipa parva. The sequence goes on from WMED01007494.1 coordinate 12,072, forward strand.
TTGCTCAATTCATTGTCCATCTTTCTCCCTTTGGGGTCTACGCTTACTTCTTGGGTTGGTTGCTGGCCTAAATCTTAGTACACAGATTTCATTGTAACAGCAATATACAGAAGATAGTGCTGGGAAATCATGGTTACTTTGGGCTGCTATGCTTCTGTTGTCCCTGTTTTCCAGACAACTAATTGTACAAAATAAAAAAATTGAAGCTTTTGGCCAAATCTTGTGTCTTTTATTTGTGAACACACAAATAAAGAGCCTGGGGGTTCAAAACATATTGTGAGTTCACAAATAAGACAAGATTTAGGTCAAAGCTTCAATTCTCTATTATTAAACTGTAACAGCTTAAGAAAGAATACATGAATCCCTTACAATAACATTCTTCATTTTTTGTTTTCAGTATTGTGGACCTTTACATGCCCAAGTTTTCTGTCAACAGCAAGTTATCACTGAAAGATATTCTGCCTAACATGGGGATATCAGATATCTTCTCTGACAGAGCTAATTTAAGTGGCATTACTGAACAAGTCAATATGAAGGTTTCAAAGGTAAAGGGTTGTTTTGTTTGTATCTTTGTTTTTCTGATGCCGAATGTCAAAACATCCATAAAGGTTTGTGTAGTAATAATGAGAACCCTCAAGGCCTACAATTTTAATTTAAAAAACTAAAATAATACATTTGTTGTAAATCTTTCTGTAACATTGTGACATGATTTTGTAGAAAAAAAAAGGGGGATGTTGTTGTCACTACCACCAGCATTGCTATAAAATAATTTTGTGATAAATTATACAGAAGTATAGATATAAGTTTAATGAGAAGATTTGAAACACAAAAAGGCTGGAAACTAGTAGTCTACAATGTAAATGTTGCTATTACACATCTGAGATTGATCACCTTGGAACTCGTTTTTAGAATGTAAAGAGCAATATTCTAAGACAGTGTGCAACTGGTCTTCATCTTTTATTTACTGTAGTTTTTTTTATTTAAAAGTGACTTAAAGCATCAGGCCAACTAGCAAACATAAATGGAAGTGAGCCTATGCAAAGCTTAATAATCTCTTGCTTACTATAATACCATAAAATCTGCTGCTGTATTTAAAGAAGAACTAAAGGTACCTACAAACAAATACATATATAGTACCGTATATACTCGTGTATAAGTCAAGAAATTTCGTTTAAAAAAATCATTTAAAACCATAAACTCAACTTATACACGCGTATAAGCTGTATTACTTACCTACTGGAGCTTCCTCTCGCGGCCATAAGCAGTCTGTCTCTCTCTGAATGCATATCCTATGAATATTCATGAGCCGGCAGATGTGTATCATCATTCCGTAGGGTGACACGTCTGCCGACTCATAAATATTCATAGGATGTACTCGCGGCCATAATCAGTCTGTCTCCCTTTCGTACATCCTATGAATATTTATGAGCCGGCAGACGTGTCACACTACGGAATGACGATACGCTCTCAATCCCTCTGCCCAATCGTGTGAAGCTGCTCAACCTCCCCTTCACTATACCTTGTAGCTGCCTTTACCTTTTACTACTCTGGAGTCGCCTGGGATTTTTTCTGCTATTTCCAATTTTGCTTTACTTTGGGACGTCTTTCCCTTGGCACCTGGTAGTATTACAGTGATTTGTGAGCATTTACCTTTTTTCCACTTGGATTTGAGCCACTTGCCTTTTTTTTCTCCGAACAATTATTTCTGGCAGAATATATATATAGATATGTATATATGTAGGTAGATAAGTAAACACGTTTCCTAATATACTTTTCTAAACTTATTTGTGTTCTTTAATTTTATTCATATAGGCTATGCATGATGCTGTACTGAATGTAAATGAATCTGGAACAGAAGCTGTTGCCACAACAGCGGCAGAAGCTATTTCTACAAAGATTTTTAAAGCATTTGTCATTGACAGGCCATTCTTCTTGCTGATCTACAGTGAGACAATGGACAGTTATCTTTTTATGGGCAAAATCATGAATCCTAAAGCAAATTAAGAATATGGTCACAATGTGAAATCTGTGTGTTACTTATACATGCTGAGTATCTACACTGTACAAAAAATTGTAGCAACTATCATGAAATATGATTTTACAGGATTTTTAAACTGTTGAATTGATTAAAAAAGCTTACAAAGGTCATTGTCTATATAAAGATGATTCTAACAAATAAAATGCTAATCATATACATAATTTGTCATTTTTGGATAATATACTTTAACTTACATGTTTTAAAGAAAAGCATGAATCATTAAAAAAAAAATACACATTTACCGCATAAAATATAATTATATTTAGAAAGGATTAGAAAAATGATAATATAAATTGTCATGAAAGTAATAGTAGCTACTCCTAGGGCGAAGGTTATTAAGTTCAGAATGACCACTCTGGGCCTTTCTGAGTCTTTCAAGAGAAATCTCACATTGTTTTCGTGAAATTTCTTTCAAGATTTCAAAATTGAATTTTTCTATCCCGATTTTTCAAAATTTTCAATGGGAAGGTAGCCATGTTACTAATATAAAGTATGGCTACCTTTCCATCGAAAAAAATTTGACATCCCATTGAACATGCTGGGATCTGTACATGTGTATATCTAATGATGCTGCAATCTCTCTATTTTCTCTCTTTGTATATACTATTTAGTATAACAGAAGGGGGAATAAATGTCGAACTTGTACAAGATCCCCAAGTAAAATTATTACCTGTTTTTGAACAAACTCATTTCTCCTTGATTGAGGTCTATTTAAGAAGATGGACTGAATTTCTTTGAAGATGAAAAGTAAGAAGGTGCAACATCAGTTCAAACTATCTTTATATGTTTGGTTCCAAATTTAATTTTGTAATGCTAATATGATGCAAAACTTTAATACTAGACTATGGAGCTTGCATTCAACCCTTTCACCCCAGCTACTTAGTTGTCAGTGAATAATCACAATTAAGGGAAATCAGTATAGGTGCACATTTCTATAAATCAAATCCAGGAATTATTTTCTTGCATCCTCATATAACTTTTATTACAGCATCAACTACAGGTATCTGCATTGACCCTTGAATCCTTCCAGAAGTATTCATTAATAGTGTAGCTGCAATTCCTCGCTCAGCCCACTCCATTGCAAGGAGCTTAACCTAACAGTGCTGCCACCTAATGGTCTACTATTACACCTTGTTTCATATAAAAAAGAGAAGCCACCTCATGAAATTTAAGGATGAGAAACATTGATTGGGTAAGAATTGTGGGAGAACAGTCATAAAATAGATGTTTATCTTTAAACAAGGCGTGTTCCTTCCTCATATCCTTCAATTCTCCTTCTCCAGTCTCACATTGTTTCATTCCTGGATACTTGATACTCTTACACTGTGTTCTTTACCTGAAATGCTCTCCCTATTCCTATCAAAACATCCTTAAAAACATATTTCTTCAGGAGAGCCTAGAGCCTCTCTATAACCTAGTTAAAACATTTACAATCACCCACTTCCAAATTCCTGCACCTTATCCCTCAAAATCTCTGTGCTATACCTGCTGATCCAGGTACAGCACTTACATGGCAAATCCATGACAGTAAAAATAATATCTGTTACTGGAGTTGCAGAACTCAAACACTTTCACCTCTTGTTCTCTAGCATCATCTCCATTAGTTCTAATGAGCAGGGTCATCTATCCTTTTGTGCCTCATTTTGTTAATTGCATTTTATTAATGTATTTATTTCTTGTCAGTAAATGTCTGTCTCCTCTTATTGTAGAATGCATGGAATAGGTTGGCATTTTAAAAATACAAGTATTACAGTATGTGCAAATGCAATGCTTGTGAACCCCAAAAGACATCCAGCAAACAGCAGGCTAGAGGTGAAAAACATATTATTAGTTCTAGAGAGGAGATGAAGGAGCCTTTAGTTTATACAGAGATTTTCTTACTCATCCACCAATTACAAGTTACTCATGTATGGGTCGTACTTTCTAATTAAAAAAGGGACTTTACCATTTCACCAGCATGTTGTCTACATTTGTATTTGATAATACCAAACTTCAGAACAGCAGGCATAACCCTTTTACCCCTCCCCTCCGAGCCACATTTAGTATTATGACTGCTACATGGACATTGGAATTAAGAAGCAAGTATTTAAAGTGATTTCTTTGGTTATAAAAGAGCAAAAATTCCATTTGTAGCAAAAAAAATTTATAGTTAGCATATATTTTATCTTTTATGTAACACAAAGAGAATCCTTGCCTTGTCTGTTTAAAAAACACAAACTTCATGCACCAAATCATAAATATTCAGCAACATATATTTGGCTTTACTAGGGAAATTTCTCAAGAAATAGTTAACCTCTTTACATTCAAGGTTCATGACACAAACACTATCAATGGTTGTAACTTCAGTGATAGAATCAGGGCCAAAGGACTGGGATGAAGATAAAAAGAAAACCCACACAACAATGGTCTTCACTTATGCACTTCTTGGAAAATGTGCTTTTTGTAGTGGGACAGATCTAGAACAGTTGGCCAAAGATGGTGTAAGCAGTACTTGCTAGAAATAGAGGTGTCAAAAGAAAGACTTGGGGGGTTATTGACTAAACTACAAGGGGCTTATTCACTAAAGTCCGAATTGTTGAGGATAGGTGCGAATTCGCTAGGTAAAGACAGTCGCTATAGGCTGCTACTGTGGCAGTCACATCTTTATAATGAGAATATTGTCGCAGTCACAACTTTATTATGGGAAAATTGTCACAATCTTAACATTAAAAAATTGTCACAACTTTACAATGGGGAAATTGTAGCAGATTTACAATGGGAATCCGCTGTTTGCGAATTCGTCAGTGAAATTTGTACCTTAGTGAATAACCCCCCCCAGGTGTGAATTTGCAAGCTAACAACGGTCGCATGCTACCAAATAGTCAGCTACTGTCATTTTGGGAATATTGTAGCATTCACGACTTGACTATGGGAATCCGCTCTTTAGTCAGTAAGAAGTAGATAATCAGGGTATAGCCACATGAAGTGGTGAGAATTCACTTCAACACATGAATTCTCACTTTAGTCAATAACCCTCTCGGAGTTGTCAAGCTAAGTTGGCAGACAATCTTTTCATCAGGAATCCAGAGGTCAGGCAGTGGTCAGGACAGGCAGCAGTAATCAAACAATGCTTAAAAACAAACCAAGATTGCTAGGTCAAGGCTGAAGTGCAAAAGAAAGAACAGGAACTGGGCTGTTCCCAGAAGAGGGGAAGTATGGTCTTTATCTACATAAAACTAGGCATAGTAGCCTGCACATTCTCCACAACCATCTATACATTTACATTTACCTTTGCATTTATAATCAACACAAAAAACAGAGTTTTCTTGGAAACAATAGTCTTCTTACAAATCTCTATTTCTAACTTTGTCAAGTGGCTAAAAGAACCAAGTTGGTGTTATTGTCAGCATTTGGAATATGCAAAAGACAACTGAATGCAATGGGAACCTGTGTGTGTAACGGTATTTACCTCGGTCTCGGGCCTTCCTGGCGTTCCAGTGCTGGCAATG
>WMED01007495.1:0-17596 GCA_019650415.1 Pipa parva
GATACATCCATTCTTAGGAATAGTATTTATTAACATAATTTCTATACCTGTTCATTATATGATGGAAAAGTAAAAAACATTTTCACCTTATTTTTCACTTTCCTTTTTTCTTTTTATTATTTATTATTTTTTACTTTTCCATCATTGAAACATACCAATATTGTTTACATATTTCATACTATCACGATTACCATTATTTTGTATTATTCCCATATATTCTCATGAAATACTATATAATGAACAGGTATAGAAATTATGTTAATAAATACTATTCCTAAGAATGGATGTATCAACATCCTATACATTATGAGGACACTATACATATGAATCATCTTATTCCAGGACACGGCAATAGGAATCTTTCTTGTGGAGTGGTGATAGTACTATAGTATTATCCTTTTGCCTCTTTGTTTCAATTGTTTCAGTTCATTTAAATAGTATACTTTGTTAACTAGTGTTTTACTGTTTCTTTCACGATTATGCAGGGGCCAGTTGATTACTATTTGGATATAGTTATTTCGATACATTCTTAATGGTTGATAATTCAAACCCCTCCCTTTACTGATAATTATTATCTTTAACCAAGTGGAACCGACGGGTTATGTTACAATCATACCATTAACCCATTAAACAACTTTAGCGATCAACTTTCCCCTGCAATCTGTATCTATATATATATACACAACTGATTCATTTTACATATACTATCTTAATTTAATTGACTTCTGTTGTAATCAAGTTGCGGGTGTTATGTATTAACTCTCACGGGTACAATCCTCTCTCTCTTTTTTTTTTTTTTTAAATTTCATATGGTTAACATTCTTTAACGATCACTTATATACTTTGGTAATATACTAAAATATATATATCTCCACGTTGCACTGCACAAGTTTTTATTCACAATTAAATTTAAAGGCTTCAAGTTAGCCGATGATACTTGTAGAGCATATTCAATTTAACCAGTGCAATATAAGGCAACTGAGATTCCACTTTATTTTCCTTTAGAATTCAGTGACGAGATGAGTATTTTGTATCCAAAGAGGAAACAGCAGGGCCTGATCCTTAACACGCAATGTATCACACCTGATTGATTTAGCTTGAAATACACACCCCCCGCAACTTGTACCTATTTAAACTGTGTATTACAAACATTTCAAATGCCATGAATAAGCGCCTACAGCGCGAAACGCGTAGGCTTTTTGATTTTAATTCTATGTTTTTAATGAAGACTTAATAAAGAAGATATGTTTATATACACATGAGGAGTGCTGGATTGTTTATATCTTACAAGCTGTCTGGAAAGTCGTCCGCTACCTCTCCTGAGCACCCGCATTTTCTACATCACCTTGGGGATTAGAGCGGTCAGTAATCTTTGTTTCTTTGGCTAGCATAAATAAGTAAGCAAGCTATAAATTCCCATTCTAAAACTAACAAATACCATAATATTGCTAGGTGAAATTGTTGCATGGTAAATTCATATTTTTCCCCTTTCATAAATGTGCACTGCTAAGCAGCTATTTCTCCAACTGCGGAACTGCTGCTGCTGCATTATAGGCTTGTGGCTCTCCTGTAGAGAGCACTACATTCAGCAATGGTGCACTGTGCGTGCTAGATTGGGATTTCCCATACACATAGTGCGGTGCACTGTCTAAAGGGGGATACAAGCCAATAACATGTCAGAAGCTCTCTGATAGATGAACAGGTGCAAAAGATCTACGGTACTACTAAAGGCAGTAGAACACTATGCCCCAAAAGATGTTAAGCAATTTTATTAAATGGGGAACATGCACTTGAAAAATAAAGGCTCTCTCCTCCCTTGAATGCTGCATTAAAAGTAAATTGGGGGTGGGTTTAATAACATCTGGAGCCTCAGAAGATGGGGGGAATCACTGGAATATTTGGGGCATTATATCAAATCATGGGACATGTCTGCTGTGACTTAAGGAGTTAGCGATCCAACACTGTAAAAGTAACAATCAATTTATTTACAATAATTAACACTTTTTTCCAGGGCTGAAATATATCCAAAGCAACCACAATTTTTGCTAAGTGCAGTGCAATACATGTACAAACATAGTAGCTGCTTCCTTATCTATTTAATTTGTTTACAGATTGGCATTTAATCAGTAACATAACCATATACGTCTTTTCCATCAGACTACAGTACTTAACTGTGATCATCTAAAGAAGGAGGAGCATTACAGTGGCTCAGTGGTTAGCTTTACTGCCCTGCAGCGTTGAATCCTGAGTTTAGTTTCACTATTGACATCATGTCCATGAAATTGGTATGTTTTTTCCATACCTCCATGGGTTTCCTCCGAGCACTCTGGTATCCTCCTATAATCCAAAAACATACAATGTTATTTGAAGTCTGACTACAATGGCCCTAGTCTGTGTTTGTTTGACACATTGTAAGCTACACAGGAGCACAGCAATTGTACACTGTGGGGGTAATTCACGATCCTCCGAAGTGAGGTGCGGAGTGTTCGTCTCACTTCGGAATGACAGATGCGCTCGCTGATGTCCTGCACGCGGGCATCAGCGAGCGCATTAAAGGGATTCCAGTCTTGGCGAGACCAAAAGAGTTGCCTCGCCGAGACTGGAATCCCTTTAATGCGCTCGCTGATGTCCGCGTGCAGAATATCAGCGAGCGCAGATCAGTCAGTCCAAAGTGAGGCGAACACTCCACACCTCACTTCGGAGGATCGTGAATTACCCCCTGTGTGTTTTGGTGCTGGTAACAAAACTGGAATCAAAAAGCATAGAAAAAAGTAGACAACCACAGCCTGTTTTTTAATACACAGCATGTGGGACGTCCCTGTATGGAAGAATGTAAAGCATCAGGGTCATTATCTGCAGGGGTAACTACACAGCATAAGGAGGAATGCCAGGATGGGGGAAGACTGGAGGATCTGGAATTAGAGCAAGCCACTCTGAATAATAAGAATGTCCCACCTGACATTTGGGGAATATATTTTTGTACTATACTCTATAAAATTAAAACACTTTGATGCACTCTTTACAACATCCTGGTGGCAACCGTAGAATAACAGTAAAACAGGCTCACTGTTCCGGTGATTTTAATAAATACATATTATTTTCAAGAAGATGCTAATAAATGAAAGTTGGATCTTGTGCACCTTTTCTTTTGGAAGATTGTGGAGCACAGCTGGTATCACCCCCCTGTGATTGCTGGGCAGAGGGACAATCAGCTTGTTTTGTCTCAAATGTTTCAAATCCATCTGGCGAATATTAGACATGCTCTGGAATTATATGAACAACTGCTGCTTGAATAATAATTGAAATATGTGGCAAGTATTTTCTAGAATATATTTCATTTTAATGTTTAACCTTCTGCTTCTACAAATTTTGAGATTAAGGAAACAGATGTTTGTAAGGAAGTTTAATACGCTGTAGGAAGGAGCTGATATATGCAGCGTGTGTGATCATACTGTCAGTTATCTACTGTAATGCACAGTAAATGTGGAGCAAGCCCTTGTGTATTATTCCACACAGACCATTCAAGCAAATTCTCTGGCTTCATCAAATTATGCAAATTCAAATAATGGAACTTGTCAAGTTCATGTTAAAAAAATTAGATTAAATCTGAAAATCTATCTGCATCCCATTGCCAAGTGAATCAAAAATACTCAATGGAGAAGAAAGCTGCCAATCAAGCTATAATCAATGCATCTGACCAATTTTTTAGCAACATTTGAATCAATTTCATCAAGCCAAACCATCTGGCTTCGATCACCTCTCTCTATAGCTCTGCAACAATTACAGCCATTGCATCAATCTCTTTTCAGTAAGCTTCATATAGTGGTTTATGTTTTTCCAAAACTCCCAAAGAATATTAAAGCAAAATAGCTTATTCCATAACATTAATACTGCAAGGGATTGTGTCAAAGTAATTCATCAACTTTTGACTTTTCAGTCTTGCCTACCTGTCACTCTAAAAGCAAATAATTAGCAGAGAAAATGAAAGTGTTGTCGTGGCTTAGAAGTGTTGCTTGAAATGCGTGGAGCATGTAAGACCGTCTGGTTGGGTGCAATAAACGATTCCTACCTCCCTGATCATATTTTTATAGTCATGAATCTGCTGTCTAAATTGCCTTAGCTAATGGAACATACTTTCCTTCAAATCCCATTACAAATGTTTCTGGCAGGTTATAAAATATATTTTCTGACAGTTACATGACACAGTTTATTTGTTAATTTTGTTTTGCTGCTATCCATAAACTTGTCTAAAGGTTTAGTCCTATTTACCCTGTAGACTGGTATAATCACCCAGAGTGATCAATATGGTAGCACAATGCCATTAATAGTTGTCTCCATTTGTTAGTAAAAGGTCATATGACAGGAGGGAAACATAGTAATTGGGAGTGAATAATCAGTTTCAGGATAGTGGCTAATGGGCCAACCTCACTGGGAAATTAAGGTAGGGGAAAGGAACCACTCCTGTGAAATATACCCCCATCCCCTTGTGCAGAGTTGAGTGTGGGACCCCTGCATAATTGGGGTAGGGGCCAAAATGTAAAGCAGTTTTGTCTATAATTGGTTGCTTGCCCTACCACTTTTAGGGGTTATTCACTAAAGTCCGAATTGTTGCGTATAGGTGCAAATTCGCCAGATAAAGACAGTCTCAACAGGCTTCTACTGTCGCAGTCCCGTTTTTATAATGAGAATATTGTCGCAGTCACAACTTTATTATGGGAGAATTGTTGCAATCTTAACTTTAAAAAATTGTCGCTACTTTACAATATGGAAATTGTAGCGGATTTGCTATGGGAATCCGCTGTTTGAGAATTCGACAGTTGAATTTGCACCTTAGTGAATAAGCCCCCTTGGAGTTTTATATATTTTAACCACTTCCTTGCCAGCTTAGTTTCTTGGCATTCAAATCATACTTGCCGCTTACAATTTGTAGAAGACTAGATAAATAGACATGGAAAGTTTTACTAACTACTCTTCAACTGCTCAATTCACACTGACATATATCCTTCTCGCTATATATATAATAATAAAATGCACCCCTTATATATGTTTTCTCTCCTTATTATACTGTGCTATTAATGCTTGGAGACAAGCACATGGCTTTGTTGTCCTTGTTTCTTACATTTGTCTCTTCCTTTATTTTTACTAGGTTTTTGGGAACCACCCTTTTCTTCCTTCATGAAAGCAGTTCTTCCCTGATTTAAATATCTCCTACATGCCTCAGGGACACTTTGCACCACAATTCTGCTTTCACACATGCTCAACTCACAGAAATCAAACAGCAGGAAGAGAAGAGGATCATAGTGGTGCACAGAGGAAAACAGACTGGTATTGCATTGAGAGCAGGAATTCAGCAAGCAGCGAAGTGAGCTATGATGCGTTCGGCTCACTTCGCTAATAGTAGAATGCGCATGCTGATGTCCTGTACGCGGACATCTGCATGCGCATTAAAGGGATTCCCGTCTCGCGAGGCAACTCTTTTGTTCTCACCGAAACGGGAATCCCTTTAATGCGCATGCTGATGTCTGCGTACAGGACATCAGCATGCGCATACTACTATTAGCGAAGCGAGCCGAACGCATCGTAGCTCACTTCACTGCTTGATGAATTACCCCCAGAGTTGAAACCGAAAACCACTGTCTGCATTGGGTATTTAAGCATTTGCCTGCATGTATGTGAAAACATTTCTGCAACACAATTTTTACATGTATAACTGATTAAAGGGATGACCTGAAAAACTTTCTTTTTAGAGGTTTTACGTTTTAAAGAGATTAAAATTGAACCCTAAATTGCAGATAGATTCAAGTAGACCTATCAGGTCCACTTAAAAGACTGTTTTTAAGAAGCAGTGAGTTGTCTTTTAGCATTTAGCTAAGACTGTAGTAAAAGGAGCAAACTCCCTGCTTCTTTTCTGCTCCAATGCCCAAGTTGAATCTCAAGTTTGATGGGGCGGGAAAACGATGATTGACTTTATCACTCATCCAATCAGATCCCTCCTTTTAGCCACGTCTCCTCTAACTTGAGATTCAAGTTGGGCATCAGAAGTTTGCTTCTTTTACTACAGTCGTAGCTAAATGTTTTTAGCATTCAGCTAAGACAACTCCCGGCTTCTTAAAAAACAGTCTTTTAAGTTGACCTGACAGGTCCACTTTAAGGGTTCACCTATCAGATCTAAGGTTGCTACTTATCCAGATTCAAAGAAAAAATCTTACCAAGATTATAGAGATGTCTAGCTGCAAGGACTACCTGAGATAATAGTTTTCAAAAGATATGTTCCGCTGTGCTGTGCATATTATCCAAAGTATATTTCATCCTTTGCTTCATTTATAAATATAGCCTGCTCCCTAAGTACCACATATTGATCCGTCAAGTGAAATTACACATAAAAATACAGGTCTACAAAATGATTTTGTTCAATCGGAGTTGCAGACAAAAGAAGACTAACTACATGAGCTTCAGAGTGACAAAGGATTGTGATGAATTTATGTGCAGTAGCATGAAAAGCTTACACGCGAGAAGAGAATTAATTAAAGCTATTTTTACGCTGAGTCCCAATTGGTTGGTTTCTTAAAGACCACACATGAAAAAGCATTCAGTAGTGTCAGTGTTATACAGGGTTCTTCCTATGAGCACACTGTTGCTGGTGCATGGGATTCATGTAGTCTCTCTCAGAATTGTTGCTGCATAATAAAATCTATGTGTATTTATTAAGGGTGGAATATCCAGAGTAGGTATACCCCTGATATCTGTTCATCAGTCCTTTTGGAGGTATATTAGGTCTCCACTAGGAAATCTGCAAGCTCATTAGATTCCTGCTGAGCCAGAGACAGGTACTACACTAAATTTAGGGGGTTATTCACTAAGGTGCGAATTCGACTGTTGAATTTGCAAACAGCAGATTCCCATAGCAAATCAGCGCCAATTTCCATATTGTAAAGTGGCAAAAAAGTTTTAATGTTAAGATTGCGACAATTTTACCATAATGAAGTTGCAACTGCGACATTATTCTCATTATAAAGACGCAACTGCGACAGTAACAGCCTATTGTGACTGTCTATCTAGTGAATTTGCACCTATACGCAACAATTTGGACTTTAGTGAATAACCCCCTAAATCCCTAGCTGGAAGATTAGGGACAAATGGGCCCTTGAGGGCACAAGGAGCTAAACAATACCAACTAGCAGCAAATCTTGCTGCTTTCAGCTGTTTGATTCCTTTTTTGTTTGTTTTGTTTTTCAAATCTTTGTTTATTGATTAATTAGCAACGCGCTGACCCCACCTCCCCCGGCACCCCCCACCTCCCGAGCTGTCCCCCTCCCCCAGCGCCGCCCCCCGCGACACAAACCTCACAACCACACGGTCCCGGCTCTGCCATTAGGCAGAGTAGGCAAATGCTAGGGCGCCCCCCTAGGCAGGCGGCGCCCCTAGCATTTGCCTACTCTGCCTAATGGCAGAGCCGGCACTTGGGGACACTTCATGTCACTTTTTTTCCAGCATATGGAGTATAATGTGAACAATGCATCATGATTGGTAGAAATAGGAATTGAACCATAGCAGTCATCCATGGAAAGAAAGTGATGCGTAAGTGCTATTATTTATATATAAAAAGCGTCCCGAAAATATGCCAGTGAAATGCCACAGTGTATTTTCACTTGTTTTTTTTTTTAAATGTGTACCTATACGCCAGTGTGTTCCTGGCCTTTATTTGTTTCATGGTTTAATGGCTTTGCTTACATCTTTACATACTGTATACTGGTCATCTTGTTTACACTTATAAGTTTTTGATTCAAAGTTTTTTTTTTTAAAATAAGCAAAAAATAGAACAAAAAGCAGGAACAGATCAAAAGAAAACTGCACACTTTTGATTTTACCTTCATAAATATAAAAGTACAATCCAATTTAGCTAACGATATTACCCCATATTCTGGGTCTCGATCTGTTAAATTCAGCTTCTTTTATTCCAGAGACAGACTTCCTGCAAGAAGAGAAGAAGACAGTGACCTACTGTTAGCATTGGGGGAATACTTTTGAAGGACTTTGGACTTGGCTGATATGCTGGTCAAGATTATTGTGTACATTTAGTAGATTCTATATTTTATCTTGTTTAGATAGTAGACCTGAGTGCTCCCACATTATTATAATATAATATTAAAAATCTCATTTTCCTTTTATCCCTGCATACATACTGCATTGTACTCATCCCTGTAGATGAGTACAATCTGCCATACTACCCAACTTGACTGAGTCGTTCCCCAGAAGCTTTAGTAGAATCAAACTATTTCTTTATTAGTTCTAGAGGTTCTGCTATTATAGAGAACACTGGAGAAAACCTCTGCAATGGAAACCAGTATAATAGCTCACAGTACTGATATGTATGCAGAGAAAAAAAAATGTTCTCAGCACAAAATAAGATACTACAAGCACTTGCTTGTAGATAATTCGAGGGAAAATTACAGTACATTGATAAATAGACTACTGTATGTGATCTTTTTTATAACTGCAAACTGTGCAGTGCTTGAGCAGCGTTGGATTATTTCCTTGCATGGTTTGATAACTAAGCAAACCCAATCAGTGCCCAGCATTACAGTGCTATCAGTGTCACTTATCAAATGTTATTAAGAATACTTGCTACATAATTTCAGCATCGGTTTTTCTCAGCAGATGAAATAGTTCAATCACTTAGCAATATGCTCCTTGCAATTTATTGGCAGGGGTTTCTCTCAGCCGCCATAAACGAACGAGACCATTTCTCATTGATGCCTTTCCAACTGACAGCGTGCACATTAATTATGCTAGCTTCATATGATTACATCTATAATGTAATTAGCTTGCATGTCTCACAAGCAGTCGCTCTGACAAGTTATTACCGATCAGACATTGCCAAAACCACAAAAAAAAAAAAAATCACAAATCAGTTCTCTGAGGACTCAGTTCAGAAGAATTTATCTTCTAAATCACTGGACCTTTTTCTTTGTGGAACTGCGGAAGATAAAATGATATGCTTCTTAGCTGTGATACAAATGCTGCCCATCCAAATCAGTTTTTTTCATGTACACCAGCATATACATCAAGGCAATTGTAGGAGAATGTGATCTTTTATATTCCGCTTCTGTGATAATTATTAAAGTCTACTTTGGTCCTCTCCCTATTCATAAGAGCAGTGACACCAACAATTGCATTTGCAGTTGCTTCAGTATCTGGCAATGTGGTGGAGGATCTACAGGCATTCATTGGTCTACCTGAGGGACCTGGTCTCCTCTGCAGTGTACTTTTATTCACGCTTTGTTGGACAAAGACAATTGCCGGCCTAAATCCTAATATTGCACCCTATGACTGGAGCTACACCTGGAATTGAGGTGTAGGGGTTTTGTAGTAAATCAGTTTTAAAAGATTTCATACACAGTATTAGATCATACTCTCCCATTTTATTATAGTCATTTTTGTATATATATACAGTATATACGTATGTTATAATAACATTACATGAATACAGTGCATAACAGTACTGCATATTAGTGCAACCAGGAAGACCCTGACCGTAAGACTGACAAAGTTTTGTCAAAGAAATGCTGAGGGCAAACACAGAAAACACCATAGGAAGAACTTCCCAGCACTCCAATAGTTAAGGAAATATTCTTTATTGCCACCACATGCCATGCCATGATTAAGTGCAAGCCGCGAAATGCGTAGGCATTGCGGCATGTTTTTAATGTTTTTAATTTTACCCATGTGGTGGCAATAAAGAATATTTCCTTAACTATTGGAGTGCTGGGAAGTCCTTCCTATGGTGTTTGCAACAATGGTCCACTGTTTCCCAGGCACCCGTTTGACTACTACTGGGGATTTGAGCGGCGGTACAAGCTGTAAGTAGGCCTACTTACCAGCATTTTACTTGTTAGCAAACACAGAAAGCCAAACCTTCCATAACTAGACATGCAATCATAGGGGAGATAGAAGCAATAGGTGAAGCTGGGCTGGAAATAGAGAAGTTAGCAAACATGGCCAGAACTGGACCCAACAAGTGATTCCGTCTTTCGTAGGAACATTAACAATTTCAGGTGTCCCCAACATTTTGGGGGGTTTTTAATCAGGTTTAGTAACCCGTCAGAGGTTATTGTTAATAATTCTAGCTTCTGCGTACCAGTGAATTAGAACTGTTGTAATTTATACAATTGTTTTTTACAGTAATTTTACCTCAATGAACAATTGCTCTTTTTGCCATATTCACCCAAATTCACTCCACAGTAATCGTGCCTCTGCTTCCAATTCTTCAGCGCATTCCCTTTTCTAGGTTGTCTTTCTAAATGCAAAGTCAGGACCCACAAATTATTTAATGGAAAATAATCTGTCGTTTCGTAGAGTTAAGTCACATACTGGCTAAATAGAAATCCATGAAAACCATTTGTCATGATTATTCATTAGTAGTTATTACACAGATATGTTATTTTTATGCATTACATCTTCCACCCTTTACAATTTTAGTTTGTAGTTGCCAAATGTCTCATAGTACAAGATGGTTAAGCAGTTGAAACAGGCTGAAGGAAGGGTGTGCACAGTACAATATTTTAGATTACTGTGCATTTCTATATAAATATCAGAATGCTATAACTGCACACATACAAACTCAAACTAAAAGTACATTGTTCAGAAACAGCAATAATATGTTTTGCCAGTACCTTAACTTTTAGTTGTATATTAAGGGAATAGGAAAATGTGGTCTTACTTGTCACCATGATTTCAGTTTCTGTCAGCAGTGGTTATCGAATGGCAATACTGACGCTTCCCATCCGAGAAAACTCTGAGAACACTCTCAAATGAATGCAGCTGGATCTGTCAACATAACTAACCAGCTAACTCATCAAACACACCTGTTGGGACTTTTCATCATCACTGCTGAGATGCCATTGGATTTGACTTTGAAAACCACTGGTCTATTCAGTGAATAAACTAGGACTGATATAAATCGGATCAAGTACTATCTCCAAGCTATATTTCATCTGGAGGTTTATTTGGGCTACAACACAAAGCCGAAAGATGGAAAATTACTCTATAGTTTAGAGAATACAATTGTTTATCTCTTTTATATACTTGTTTCAGTAGCAGTTAATGTTTTTCTGCTTAAACCAACTCATTGCCTGACCCGATTGCAAATGACAAACATTAATATTGTTGAGGACTTTTTAATGAAGAAGCATATTTTTTTAGATTAGCTGTTCGGAGGCTTTTTAAATCATTTTCTTTTAAATCCCTTACAAAATCCCCTTGATCACGTAGTCCCCAATTTAATGCTGCCTGAATTTGTTGAGAAACTGTTTTTCTATATTGCTAAGAGAGAAGCAGTAAAACACATGTTAATCTTTGTCTCTCCACTGTTTGAAAAATCTGCTTCTCAAGCTGAGATTCTATTTGCAATGCAGCATCTCTATTCTTTCTACATTCTCCCACCATTGCTCATTTTCCCAGATTTCATTAGGAAATCAGTGGTGCATCTGTTTGGAGATTTGTCTTAAGCAGAAGGATTATGAAGCACAGGAGATTAAAACAAATTCCTGTATGCACTTGGCATACAGCCAAAGGGCACATTGGAGTCAAAGGCATAAACTTGCAGGCCCCCTGTGTCAACTATTCATTAACCTAACTGTGTAGGAGTACGGCGTTGTGAAATCACTGTACATTCTGTAAGCGCCATAAACAACAAAGTTAATACAATATCCGTTGATGACTTTGCAGTCAGCAGAAATATAGACAGATAAGTTATACTGCATTCTACCTTCACTAATGACAACCTGTAACCCGTGGATTGCTACACTGATAAAGAGAAAGCCGATTGTTCCACTTCAGTTTGGTTTGAGTGCTCTCTGCTGGAAACTGCAGATTTGTGTGTATTTTTACCATTGAGATAAGAATATGTTGCTTAAGGGAGTGTAAGCAATGCTGACCTGTTGTTTTATATCATGCTTTCTCAGCTTACTGATCCCATGTCTCAGTCACTTTCTATATACTGTATTTGCTGGCGTATAAGACTACTTTTTAACCCCTGAAAATCATCTGAAAAGTTGGGGGTCGTCTTATACGCATCACTTTTTTCTCTCCTTACCTAGTTCCTCCGTTGCCCGGCTGTCTGTGCTGAACGCTACAGCATTCCTCCCCCAGCATTGATGTAACTTCCTGTGAGTGACAGGAAGTTTAATCATTGCTGGGGAGAGGAAACGCTATAGTGCTCAACACAGACAGCTGGGCAACCGAGGAGCTAGGTATGGAGAGAGAAAAGGAGGGGGCGAGCACTAAGATAGCTCCCAACTCCTTCAGAGGGTAGGGCTTTTAGGAGCAGCACAGTGTGATGGTGCTCTGATAATCTTGGAGACAGGGAGGGCTGGGCAGGAAGGGAGAACTGACCAATCCAAGCAGGATTTGCCTTGGAAGAGGGGTAGTCTTATACAGCGAGTATATCCCAAAATCTATATTTTAACTGGAAAAGTTATGGGTTGTCTTATACGCCAGCAAATACGGTATGTATAGTTACATGACAAAACATGGTGTATGCAATGCCTTAGAGGAGAACAAAAAGCTGACTTCACAAACCCCTAAAGGCACGGGAATACCAATATGGATCACAGTTGTCATGATTGAAACCAGCCCTTGGGTGGACATCCCAAACTCTGTTAGGAACCACTGTAGCATGTTGGGCTAAGGGTGTCCCTGAAGATATCTTGCTGCTGGTGATGCTGGAATACAGAGAGCCCAACCTATGAATTCTGAAGTCATTGTGTGTCCACAACCTGCTGTATTGCTGTTCTGCCTTTCTGAATATGTGAGTACATTTAAGACCTCTATACTGTAAATAAATATAAGTTATGTGTAAAGTAAAGCACTGTGTTTGGGTTGTTTGCTTGAATTTTGGCTAGCTCAGATGAGTCTTGGGCCTGTGTAATTGAGCTGGTCTACCATAATATAAATCAGTATATTTGCCACCAAAATAAATATTTTTCAGCAAAAAATACAATAAGTGCATGTTCTAATTTGCTATCCTTGGGATAAATTGCCAGATACCATATTGGTTATAATATAACCCTCAAGAACCAAGGTTAATTCCATTTTTAATGCAATCCCCTTGATAATTTATGTGCATAACTATATTATGAAAGTTAGAACTTGCTTTCTTTAATCTTTTATATGATTTGATATAAAGACAATGAGAAAGTTGCTTGGAGATTGAATGCTCCGCTCAGCAATTACAATCACAAGCAATAACATACTGCTCCTAGTTTGCCGTGGGCATCTGAAATGATCATTTACATCAACAGACATTACTCAATCAGCCATGAATATGATCAAGCTCTTATAATCATTCTTATCACAGTGTTCAGCATTTTTTAAGCCAAAGTATGGTAGTTTTCCTTTGTATCCATTGAAGATTATCTGTTAAAAGTTTGAAGTCATCACAGATGCAAAGATCACGGATGGCTAGGGTTTTTAATATCTGTAAACTGACAGATCACATTGAAATCCTGCCCTTTAATTTTGTTTGTGTTTTTAAGCTGTTTTTTAATTTATTTTATTTGACACTCCAATTTTTAATTATTTGTAATTGCTGTTCTTCTTTGCTGTTTTCAGATATACCGTACATCTTTTATAAATATTACAAAACATATAGCAATATTTAACTATTAACATGTCTGACCTTTTAGTTAATGACTTACAGGTGCTTACATACAGGGATTGAACTGCCTATGCACAATACTGGGGGGGTAATTCAGCAAGGTGCAAACTCACCTTGCGATGCTTCGCCTCAGCTCACACAGACTGTTATGCGCTGGCGGATGTCCTGTATGTGGACATCAGCGAACGCATTAAAGGGATTCCAGTCTCGCGAGGCGACTCTTTTGGTCTCGCCGACTTGCTGACTTACCCCCTGGGTCTTGGAACCTTCAGGGGTCTAAGGCCATCATCACAAAAGAATAAAATGCGGTGTGATGGGTCTATGCACAATCTCACAGAAATGTAGAGATAAAATGAGAGATATGATAAGATTAAGTAAGGTATGTGGTAAGTAAGGTATGACAAATGTCTTGGTTATCCACAAAAAAGACTTGGTTACTTTATTGCTTGCTTGTGCATCTTCAGCCACTTATTGTATCTTTGATTGGAGCTTTGACTCATTAGCTTCAACATCTAAAGGATGTGCTACTCCTAAAGGTGATATGTCAACTCATTATTGAACCAGGATATATTATTACACTATTCATTGCAGACATTTCCCTGGTACAATGTCAGTTGACACCTGCCCATGTTCGCTTTCTTTGACTTAGGGCCATCTGTATTAAGCACAGCTCTTACAGATGCCATCTGCTCAGAAAATAATGATGCTATAGTTAGCTTTGCCAACTGAATCTTTCATTTATATTTTCAAATTGGTTTATAATCTTTTGTAAAGAGCTGGGTTTTACAAACACTGGGCTATGTGTTTCTAGGGTTTTGCAGCATAAAATATTTTAGTAATATTATTTTATGTTATGTTACGAAAGAGATGCTCTTACTTGTTCTTTTATAACCTTATTTAGACTACCAAAAGTAGCATTCAGCTGGCACAGTTAGAATGCCTCCCCAATTATACCCGAGTGACATGTAAACAGAAAGAGAGCATCCAGGCAGCAAGCATGCCTGTTTTCAATCTGACAGTTAAATAATTACTCTTATATGCATTATGAGCTCTGAGTAAGGGCACTGGTTTTGTTCCTAATACAGCAATGTCTGCCTTCAGTTTTAATATATTAATATTGATTAGAATCCATTGGCAAATGAAATGTGTAAGAATTAACGTTAATCCAGCTTTTCAGAATAAATGATTGGATACCTTTGAGCTTTTAGTATCCAGGTAGGCAACAAAGAAATTAGGGGCTGTTAGAGGACAGGTACATATCACTTATGTACCCTAGACCCTATATAGGAGTAATAAAGAAAGTGAAGTCAAACAAGATAGTCGTACAGAAATTCAATATGGGGAATGAGTAATTTTATCAAAGGAAGATTACTTACCTGAAGCATTAACTGACTGGCGTTTACTGATATTGATATCTCTTGTGATGAAGCATTAAAAGTAAGATATGTAGCTATTTATCTTTAAAAACTGGGCTGTGGGGCACACTTCCTGTATATGCGTTATGTAAAGCACCATAGAAAACAATGGAACTGGGTGAGGTCTGTTTAACAACATGACTGCCATCAGTAAACATAGGAACAGACAGAAAGCAATAAAAGTCATGTATTTAACTTCCAATATAACATTTTTACTAGTGATGAATTTTAATAATTGCCCTGCTAATCCAAATAGAAATTTCAATTTCTTTTGGTGTTAATGGACCTTTAAAGGATCAGTAACACCAGAAAAAGAAAAAAAAAGTTATTCTGACATGGTTTGTTATCTCTGAAGTTGAATTCCTTATTCTGAGTGCGTTTTTCCTGCTTGTGGTTGAAGCCATTGTTCCCATGTCTAGTCTAGTTGCTTCTATAGAACATTAGTTATCCACATGCATATTCATGAAGCACTCCATTCATGGCTGCAACCGGCAGAAAGAAAAAGGTAGCACAAATTAGTAATACACTTAGTACACTTCAGATTAAATTTACTGAAATCAAAACATTTTTTGGTCGAAAACACGCTTTTTAACTTTTTTGCTCAATTTTCAGGAGAAAAAAACCTTTTCGATCCTAGTAAATTTCACCTTGTATGTACTGCTGCTTGATGCTTGATCAGGTCAGTATGAAAACTTATTATAGGTCTCCTTTAAAAAACTAACATGACATTTTATAAAGTACTGCATAGGAATAACTGCACTGCCTATCCAAATGGCAATTTTCTTTTTCTGATATAACTGGTCATTTAATAACAGGAATACTGATGAATTATATACCATGCTCACTACATAATATTCATCTTTCCCTATTATCTATTTTTTCCCTTTTTATTGGCTAGGAGTTCAGTACTACAGCCTTTAGCCACTTCTAGCCATATAGACATGATATTGCTATTGTGGTCAAGCTGGACCCCTATCGAAAGGATAATGTGCAGTTTTCAGTGTTGTAAGCAAGCTTGGTAGCATTCTGAACAGCACTTATTTGTGCTTGCTTGATGTGAAAGGTTTTTCTCATGTATTCTACATGAAAAGGATGACAAGTGCAAACATATCTAACCAACAGATACCTTGTCAATCTCATATGTGACAGGCTGGATAACATCAGAAAGTGGATTTCCGCGCTTCCCTCTGGGTAGATAGAAAGGGGACAAGTATAGTACAGGATACACTATTGCCAGGTATATTAAAGTTGGATATACTCACTCATTCCCCATAAGTGTTAGAGCGATGGATTCCTTAAAGATGTAATCCCGACCTTTGTGACTCTTAATGTTCAGTTTGCTGTAATAATCCTTCTTGTATTCTATCAGCTATACGGGATATAAATTCCCCGCAAAAAAACTTTGCGATAGTGTCAGGTAACTTCTAATTAAGAATAAAATTAAAATAAAATATTTTTTTTAAAATAAAATAATCAATAAAAAAGAAAGAGCTGGAAACCCATCTTAATCACTCCCTTCCCCTACCCTCACTTACTGCCTCCTTCTCTCCTTCCTTCGTAAGGTTAAATGTTGATGTCAGTCAATGAATAACTAATGTTATGGAATATGTTAATAATTAACTCATATAATTTAATTAATTTATATAATGAACTGATAACAAATACGATTGTATTGTATGTATTGACTGACGTTTCCCCTTGTCTAAAATTAATAAATATTAAGTTAAAAAAAAAAAAAAAAAAAAAAAAGAATAAAATTTACACATACATAAATAAAAAGGTGTGCGCATATGTATAAAATGCTCCTTTGCT
Organism: Pipa parva; assembly: GCA_019650415.1. Lineage (NCBI taxonomy): Eukaryota > Metazoa > Chordata > Amphibia > Anura > Pipidae > Pipa > Pipa parva. Next base: position 16,885 of record WMED01007495.1, read on the forward strand.
GGATAACATGGTTACATTTTATTTTTATGATATAATTTATGTGCAAACGCTATGCTGTATACTGGGGGTAACATGGATTCTGCATATATGAATAGCTTCATGCACATGTTTGAAAACATAGATTTTGGGTCAATCATACAGTCAATTCATAAAATGATACTGATGGACCGTACATTATTTTACATGGTCAGGCTGAAGGATGCACTGCTTGCCTTGTTAAACTTTCTAAATTCTCTGAACACCACAGTTACATTTAAATTGGAATATGATAAACACCAATTATATTTTCTGAACCAAGTCCGTGTTCCTTGCCACAAATATCAATACTGTTGTGGTATTATATAAGCTCCACTCTTCACATTGTTTATTGGCAATGGAAAAACAAATGATGGTAGCGCTTGTAAATAATAATCAATAACCAAAATAAAAAATATAAAATAAAAAGTCCAAAATGAAAAAATGGGCTGCTTCTCCAAACGTGGCAGGGGTTCAATCTCCGCACATGTAAGGTACTGGGTAAGTAAAAATCTAAAAGGAAAGCGCAAACACAAATGGGCACATAGTGCCTTATCAAAAGCATATGAGATTTTTTAAGACAAAGTAGACAGAGTCACCAATTCAAAATAAGAAGGTGCTATAATCTCCAGAAAATTTTTTGGAGATTAATCATCACGGACGATCTAATCTGATTGCTGGATTTCTTCTTTTATAT